>BSBK01002918.1:667500-747500 GCA_027943335.1 Chamaecyparis obtusa
GAACCTCCTTCAAAAGTTCATTTAATCACTTGTATGCATTGAAGGGGAAGAAGAAGAGATGTCCATGGTGGATTTATTTCAAAAGAAACACTCAATTTAAATGAAGAATCTACAAAAATTGAATTACCTTTTGTTGATGTGAGTTTGGAATTTCCTCCATCCACTTCATCAGTAGTGGACCCATTCGATCGATCTGACCTTTGGCCTTTTGCTAAGATTTTGGCTAGTTTTCTTGCACACTCCACCCCAAGTGCACCAAATGCTAATTGTAAACCTCTAGGTATAAGCGCTTCTTAACAATGATTTCAATTCCAAACACATGCAGTAATTGCCTAGCCTACATTTCCATTCCCACTTCCTAGCCTTATCAATAATGCTAATCTTAAAAACATACCTAGTGTTGTGTTACCAAAGTTTATGGCCTAATAACTAAGGATCCTGACACCTTTTTATTTTATTTTGACATTCTTTGTCAAAGTTTTGACTATAACACTGATTGTCATAAACTCATTTTTTTTCTAGCCACATTAAAGGAGTCAACCTTAAGATGGTGTATGGCACTAGGAGAAAATGCAACAACTTATTAGGATGGGATGAGAAACCTGTTTCTGCAAAAATATAAATAATACTACAAAGGGGGTGATTTGAGAGGAGATGAAATTTCTCAAATGTCACAAAAAGAAGATGAGACTCTAGAAGACTACATCTGACACTTCTTATACAGTTTGTAGAGGAATCCTCAACATGCATTGCAGGAAGATTCACAAAAGCTCATCTTTTTGAGAGGAGAAAATGACAACTGTCTCGAAGCAATGGACCATATGACTAGAGGAGATGTATCTGAATATTCTTGGGATGATCTCAAGAAAATTTGTTTGAAATATTCGAGATCAGTAGTGTTGGTTCCTCGAACCAGACTATATGCTTTTGGTAGTGACCAATACATCTATAGTTTTTAAGGAGGGGTTAGATCCAAATGTCAGTTCTAATATGACTGGACCAACTATAGGGACAAGATTTACCTCTACACTTCTAGATCTACAAGACCAAGGAGGGTACTCCTAATCCAGTAAAACAAACCTTATCTCAACAATTATAGATTGGATTTAAAATAACAGATAGATGGTAAGAAAATGCTAAATGATAACCACTCATTTATTGATCTCCATTACCATTAGATGGGATAGTTAATGTAGGTCACAATATTTTAAAGATTTTTGATAGATTTATATCAATATTTAACAAAATATAGTAAGACCTCATCAGGCAATTATTTCTATAAACTAGATCCACTGTTGGCTAGTGTCTTATCCATTGGGTGACATCTTCATTGCAAAATGAAATACAAAGACAATAAATTGAACTTTGATGGTTTATATCCTTAGAAAATACTATCACCCTGTGATGATTCTAATGAAAGGACTCCTAAAATTCACACTACTTGTTTATTATCCTTATGAAAAATTTAGAGAATTAGTGCTATATCTAAAGCCTATTTAATTTGATCTTTGGATCAAAGTCAAAGAATATAAACACATACACAGATAATTTATACAATGAATGTTACAAATTATAACTCAAAGAAAGAGAACACCAAGGAGAGATATGAACTTTGGATTTTATTCAGTTTTCTATATCATCTGTATGTATACATAATGCTTTAAAATGCAAACCATCTAAAAATTTAGCTAAACCAGCAATACTTGCTATTCTATAAAAATTTGGCCTAATATAGTCTACTATATTCTAGACTCAGAACTTGTCAATGAAATGTTCAAGTTGTGGTCCTTACAAAGTGATCCTGGGAATCCTTTTATAGAACAAGAATTGCAAACAAGCTACAGATAACTTAGGAAAATATCAAAGATTACATAGATAAGACAAAGGACACAAAGCGCACAAAGATTTCTTTATGTTGCAATTTTCAAAAATGTAAGTTAATTTGAGTGCCAAGTCTTCTGCAACAACTTCCAAAAAATATTTCAAAACCCGCCAAGTCTTGCCTTTTCATTTGTTACTTCATACTCCTTCCTTTCTATCAAAATATCCAATCAATCTTCATTTGTTGAAACATCCTATTTTGGGCTTCAAAGCACTCCCTGTAACCATACTTGGAACTGAAAAAGTCAGTTTTAGCTTGTCATTTCTAGTTCACTATATCAAACCCCAGTAAATAACCCTAGCAAAAAAATAAAATTATCAACCCTAATGGTTAAATGGAAAATTTAAAACATGGTCGTTGATTATATCCCTTCTTGGCACATCGGGCAGCTCTTAAAAATTGACCTAACAGTCAATTTGGCTTTGAACGAGCACCTCAATACACCTAGAAATGGACCCAATGTCTTCATTGGTCTTTAAAATAGGACGATCGATCTTCACTTAAGAGAGAATCAATGGTTTTCATGTTGCTGCAATGGTTAAAACCTCATGCATCTTTTCTTTGTGGCAATGCGACAACTGTTACATCAAGAAAGATGTATGGTGGTTTGAAAACTAAAGCATCTTAGACCCACCTGACAATTGGACTGATCATGACTATTAGATGGAAGATCCAATGGTCAATGCCTTTAGTACCTTCTTATTGGACCCACTATCATATCTCAATGGCTTGATACCAAATCAACAGATGTCGCAATGTGGCAGGCACAAATGTCTGATCATCTTTTGTCCATGGAAACACGACAGCCATCAAATGTTGATCAAGATGTAGTTCATTACAATCTTTATTAATCAATCCCCATGAATGTACACCGATAGATCTTCACAATCGAATGGTTGTGATAAAATAAAGGCAACTGGTCCCACCTGACAAAGATGCTTAGTTGTCCAACCAAATCAATGGTTGTCGCAATGTTGTAATGGTTAATCTCCCTCCATCTTTCCTTTGTGGCTATACGACCACCATTAAATTAAAACATGAGATAAGTGTTTGATAAAGTGTTGAAACCTTAGGAAAATTAATCATCAGGGCTTAGGGAAAATATTAAAGGTCATCAGGTTAGGTAGATAAAAACTTAGGAAATAAGGACCCCGCCAAGAGGAAAATATAACACATGCCTTATTTGGACTTTAGTGACTTCCAAAAAGTAATGAAGAAATAGAACAATAGAAGGTTGACCTAGGTTTTTTGACTTAGAAAAATTTTATGAAGCCCTAGGACATGGATTTAGACATATATCTCAGACCTTTGAATTGCAATATCTCTCTCATTTTTTTAATTGAGTACATGAGATCTGAACTAAAACTTGATGATACACTATACTATCCAAGGCTAAGGACACAAGACATAGAACATCTTAAATTTTATTCATAGAGAAAATAAAGTTTATAGCATGAAAAGACAACTTCCTTAGGGTTTGCATAGCATAAGACCATTTTCTTTGGAGTCTTGGCATTGACAGGAAAATGGGCTAACAGTGGCTTTGTCTGGGGATGTATGCCTCTTTTAGGCATTACAAGGATTCAAAATCTATGGGATAAGTAGACCATCTACTAAAACAAACTACTCTACACACACAACTTGAAAATAAATACACAACAAAGAAATAAATCCTATCTACTATTCATGGATAATGAGAGTACTTTCAGGAGAAGTACAATTTGAGGAATTGTCCATGAACTGGAAACTCCTGAATATTTCCAACCAAATCCTTTAGAATATAGGATTCAAATCCCCATTTCACATTGATAAGATATGGCCCCAACTAAATTGGGTCAAATTTGTTGTGCTTGCCTTTATCTTCTAGCCTAGCATTCCACATTAAGACCAGATCATTAATGTTAATTTTTTTAACTATGGTCTTTTTGTCATATAGATTTTTGTATTGAAGCCAAGATTTTATGTTCTTGTCATGGTCTTCCCTTCTTGATTCATCCAACTGTATCAGATCTTCCAACCTAATTTTCATTTCATCATCTAGATCATCATCATATAATTGGATGAATTTATACATCTGTAGAAAATTATTTTGTCGCAACCTGGCATGAAGACCATATACTAAATCAAAAGGAGCACATCCAATGGCTCTTTTCACTATCACTTTATCATCCCATAGAGCTAGCTACAACTTTGAATCCCATTCTTTCTTGTTCTTATCCAGGACTCTTTTCAAAAAAATTATCAAACTTTTATTTCTTGATTCAGCCTGACCATTACCTTGAGGGCGATAAGGAACTGAATATGAAATTTGAATCCCATATTATTGATAGAAACTATTAAATTATTCAGACCTGAAACACATAGCATTATCTACTATTATAACCTCAAGACATCCAAATCTTACCAACATATTTTACATCATGAAGTTAGTGACCACCTTGCTAGTGGCTCTCTTAGCGGGAATTTCTTCTACCCACTTAGTGAAGTAGTCTGTGGCAACCAGGATCCATGAATGTACCCCACTAGACTTGTTTGAAATCTCTCCAATGAAATTCATACCCCACTTTTTAAAGGGGCTTCAACTGTCATAGGGCTTAAGGGAAAGTGTCCATTGAACTTCAACTTTCCTACAAACCTTTGGCAAGCATCACATTTTTTTACAAATAAATGTGTATCTTGGAAGATACTGGGAAACCAAAAACCAAACCTTAATATCTTATGTGTAGTAGTTTTATCCATGTAATGGCCACAACACACACCCGTATGCATTGCTTGTAATAAGTTCTCATCCTTATGATGGTCAACACATTTCAGCAAGACACCTTCATTGCTTCTACACCATAAATCCCCTCTAGAAATAACATACCTTACAACATGCAATTTCATAGTTCTTCTTTTGTGGTAGTCCATGTCAGGGGGAAGTACCATTTTCTGAAAGTATTTAATAATATCTTCATACCAGTCACAACAATCTAAATCACAAATATATGGCCTATGTTCTTCTTCAAGAACATTTATATGGTTAGCATCTAAATTGCTTTGAGCCATGAGTTTTGCTAACCCTAGTCCTCTCACCAGCTTTGTAATTTGGATGTCAATGTTGAACTCTTGGATTCTATTTATCCATTTGCACCTTCTTCCTTATGTTGGCATTAAACAGAATTGCCACTAGTGACAACACTTATTTGCATTTTGGGTGCAAACCGAGTAGACAGTGCAAACCGAGCAGATAGTGCAAACTGAGCAGACTATGCAAACTGAGCAGACAGTGCAAACTGAGCAGACAGTGCAAACCGAGCAGACAATGCAAACCAAGCAGACAGTGCAAACTGAGTAGACAGTGCAAACCGAGCAAGACAATGCAAACCGAGCAAGTTAGTACAAACTGAGCAGGACAGTGTAAACTGAGTAACATCATGTCTACCGAGTCACCAGTATTTACCGAGTTCAAAACCTACCGAGTGATCAGTATGAACCGTGCCTTCACTTCTACCGAGTGCATGACGATGCCGAGTAATGCAGTGGACGCCGAGTATCAGAAAGTCACCGAGTTAGTTTGCAGGAACCGTGTAACCATACTTGGGCCGACTTAGTAGCACTTATGTTTATTTGTCAAGCCGACTTTGTAATTGTAATTGTAATTAATTTTTAAAGACTTGTATATAAACAATGTTGTAAAAATGTCAAGAAGAATGTAAGAAGCATATATGTGAAAAAGAAAGAAAGGCAGAGATAAGCGAATTACAAAGGGCTTCAGCAGTATAAGGAACAGCAAAGACAAATTCATCACAGAAGGTGATCAGTACATCAGTGAATCTCAATCAACAATCCAGTTGCAAAGCAAGAGATCTACTATTTCATCCTAACAAGTGAATCAGTACTAAATCCTTTAACCAGGTAGACTTAACAGTCTTTTGTAAAATCTCTTTACCGAGTGCATACTTCATTGTATGTTTGTAAATCCTTTAACAGGGTGGATTTAGCAATCCTTATTGCTCCTAACAGGGAAGATCATCAGAAGTGATCAAATTGTAAGCCTTAACCGGCCAACTTTATTTTGCAGTATTAAAGCTTTGTGGGTTTCATCCCCACCCCAGTTTTACTTTCTTTTTGGAAGGTTTCTGGGTAACCAAATCTATGTGTCATTATTGTGAATGCTCTTAAGTTTCATATGCAAAGGTTAAAGTAAATTACATGTTAATACATCTATAATTGAAAGAAAATTTGGAGTTACTGATTCACCCCTCCCCTCTCAGTAACTCGGTTAATTCCTGAATATTTCCAACAATTGGTATCAGAGCAGCATTGGTTCTCAAGACAAAGCTTAACTAGCTTGAGCAAAGATCCAGGACAATGGAGGTATTCAAACTGAACAAGGTGATTGAAAATGAAAAGCTAGATCTGGAAATGGCCATAGCTAAACTCAAAGAAGCAAAAGAACATCTTTCCCAATCCCTAAGAAGAAGAAAGGAACTTGCAAATCAGATGAATGATCATAATTACATTGAAGAAAAGATTGAAGATCTTTTTCCCTCAAATAACTCAGATGAAGCAAACAATGCTGTCAAAGAACTCCTAGAAAGAATGGGTCTCTACAGGAAGAAGTGAGAAAATTAAAAAGAGAACAAGAGCTACACTCTACAAGATTCTGTGAGATCTTGGAACAAAGAAACAAGTTGAAAGATAGATTAGATGGAAGGAACATTGAAGTCCAAAATAAAACCCTTCAGCTAGAAAACCTAATTGATCAAATCTCTCATACAAATGAGGAAATTCTGAATCTAAGATCAGAAATAGAAAGCACAAGAGAAGAACTAAGATCTGAAAAGGAAATCAATCTAAGATTGGTGGATGACCTAAACGCTGAAAAACAAATCAATGAAGGAATGCTAAAAAGTCAAGAAGACTTGAATCAGCTGTATGAGCGAAATCTTCATAGGCAAAAAGGAAAAGCAGGACTTGGATACAAAGGAGAAGGCAAATCCTCTAAGCAAGGTACTCAAAGAAATCAAAAACCTACTTGTAATCACTATGGTAAAATAGGACATACTTCAAATAAATGTTGGAACAATGAAAAAGCAGAATTCAATGGAAAATGTTACGGCTGCAATCAACCTGGTCACAAAGCAAATGAATGCAGGGAAAAACCAAGATTCAGAGGTAATTGTCACAAATGCAACAAACAAGGTCACAAGGCATCCGAGTGCAGATCCAAAATATTCAATCCAGCAGAACAAATTATGAAAGCAATGTTTGGATGGGACTACAACACCTGGTGTAGATGTCATTATTGTGGAGAATATGGACACATTGGCATGAATTGCATAAAACATCATCTAAGGAAAAGAGATACTACCGTAAGATGCTTCAAATGCACTAAACTCGGTCACATAGCCAGAAACTGCATGAATGCTACTGAAGTTGAAGATGGAAAGAAGAATGAAGCAACTAAGGTCAGGAAACAGGTGAGACAAAAATGGATTCCTAAATCTACCGAGCAATCCAATCCAAGTAATGGAATGGATGGCTCTACCGACTCAAACTAAATTTCCAAGAAAGCACTGGAACTGTATTCTCATAGACCAATCTCAAGCAGTTCCAGAACTGAATTAAAAGAAAGATCTAAATCAGCATACAAGATGCAGTAAGATCACAGCGAGGTCGGTATCAGTCTTCACCAAGCAAGGTCGGTACCCATCTTTACCGAGCGAGGTCGGAGCAATATGAATTCTCAAGTTCACCGAGTTGCGAAGTCTTTACCGAGCAATTAATTCTTAGTGGGTGACAGTCTATCGGAATTCATACCCTAATTTGTACTGAGCATTAATGACAGAGTTATAAACAAAAAGCAAGTAATCGAACTCATTCTTCACCGCGAACCTTTAGCACTTTGAGAGGAGAAAATTTCAAGAGAAACCCAGCGATTCAACACTTTTGCGAAAGGAATTTTCTGTGAGCTACCATGGAATCATCCAACACTTCAGCGAAGAAAGGATCTGATATGTTAGTCCAAGGGGAATGGAAAGCACCAGATTTCAAGATCGTGCCCGCAATTGCAGTAGCCCTAGATCCGAACGGAGCTCAATCTCAGATTCCTCCTAAGGTACTACTTATTAACGATATCCACAATCATTTCAACTGTTCAATTCATGAAATGGGGAACCTAGAATTAGATACTATGCATGAAGAACCGTGTGTGGATGGTATTCTGAAACCTAAGCACAAACATCTGGAAGATAAAGGTTTAGTTCACATTGCACATCTACCTCAAAAATTTTGAGATAAATGGGTTAGATACATTCTCAGCCATGTACATGATGGCAAGATTTGGCTTGAGCAACCCATAGAGATCACAAAGAAGATGATTCATCAAATCACCGGTCTTCCCATGTTGAACAAAGCAAAAACTACCAAAACCCTAGGTCGGACGGAACTAGAGAAGAAAACCCTAGCCGAGTGGGACAGTAGAGGCATGAAAGTTAGCAGCATTACCGATGCTGAACTGAAGTTTGGTACACACATTATTGCCCATAAGATTTACAGTTCTAGTCGACAGAATAGTGTCTCTTGTGAAGCTATTGACCTAGCATACAAAGTGGTCAAGAATAACTTAACATTTGACCTAGCAGACTTATTGTTAAAGCAGTTTAACAAAAACATGGAAAGCATTCAAACTTCCAAAAACAATCCATTTAAGTTTGGATCCTTATTGGTCTGTTTACTCTTCTATGTTCATAAATTCTTCCCTTCTAAAGGAAAAGTTGTATGGAGAAAAGATGTGCCAGCCCTTTATGAAATAAATGAATACATCTCAGAAATGGGTGAAAATTTTGAAAGCATCATGGATAATTATTTTGAGTCTTTCAAAGAGAAAATGAATGACAGATTCCGGATTCCACAGAAGTTGGTGGAAGATTACAAGGATGACATTTGTTTTATGGTGGATTGTGATAATGTATATATTCAAGCAGCTAAACCGAGGACTGTATATGTAAAACCTCTTCCTTATGAGGTAAATATTGATGAAACCAAGAATATCATTGAAGCTCTTCTTAATCAGCCTGTCAATCCCAAAGCTCCATATTTTGGAACATATGATGAAGCTAAGGTAAGAATTGAACTAAGCATAAAGCTTCCACAGGCGGTAAACAAAGGAAAGAAGAGGATAGCCAAAATGCAAATGATAACCGAGGACAAAGAAGAAAAAGATGAAGAAGAAGAGGAAAAGGATGAGAAAACAGAGGAACCAGAACCTGCAAAGAAGAAAGGAAAGGTATTCATCACTAAGGCACCTAAGCCTCCCACTACTATATTTACAAGGAGAAATGCAAGAGGAAAGGCAGACAAGGTAGACAAGGTAGATAAAGACATAGTATTCAAAAGGCCTCCTCTAAACTTTCAAGAAAAGATCAAACTCTTTAGAGACGGATCAGGATCTGGAGTAAGTAACATAAAATCTTTTAAATATGAAACCAGATCGGAAACAGAATAGAAGGAAATAGAAGATGCTGTTATTGAAAAGATGGGACAGTGGAAATACTCTCCTGAAGAAATAGCCCCACAGGTTCCAGCAGTTCTATTAAATCCAATAAAAATGAGATGGAGCAATGCAAAGCAAACTGTGATAGACATATTTGATCAAACCCTAAGACAGTTAATGCCGAGCTTGAAAAATGATGAAGTAAAGAAGGCATTAAAAGAAAATGAAAGTAAGATGACATTAAAGTTCAATACTTGTTTGATTCTGATCAACAATATTGAATCGGTTGTGAAGGCTGCAAATGCTACATGGAAGAACATATACCACCTTCACCAACCGAGTATTGAAACAGTCATAATAAAAGACATTGAAGATGACAGTGATGAACAAGAAGAAGCCACTAAGGTAGATGATACTGTGAGGATAGTAGTAGAAGTCATTGCATCCCTTCCTACCTCTCCAGTAAAAGTTTCTACATCTAGCCCGGAGACACCTTCAAGCATGGTTGTGACAACTTCAACATTTGTCCAATCATCTATAGCAACAATAGAAGCAACTACCATTTCTTCTACCGAGTTGCAGTCTCCCATTTCATCAAGTTTTCCAGCAGTAAGTTTTCTAGTTTTTGAATCTACAAGTGTAAACATTTTAAGCTCTCCAGTAGACAGTGTGCCAGTCTCTATAGCCAGCCCTACTATATCTATTATCACTACTACTAAAGCATTAAGTACAGATAAGCCTAAGGCTCTACCGAGTATAAAATTTTTGGGTAAGAATATAGTAGAGGATATAGACCTAGATGAAGAGATAGAGATTCCAACATTAGATTTTGCAAATCTATCAGCGGACCAAACGCAAAATATAGGTGAGATCCTCCAAAGGAAAGCAAAACAAAAGACGCTTAAAGAGGAGAGAGACAAGGAATATCAAATCATCAAGGATGCTAAGGACATTTTGTCTGATGCATTACGTATTAAAGTAGACTCCTCCCAACATGTTTTGCTACAATTAGCAGAAGCAGTTAATAAATACAATGAGGATTCATCTGGGACAGAAAAGTTAGTTAAAAGAGCCGAGAAGAGATTCAACAATAAAGTGCTTGAGCACATTGCTCAGCACATAGCTATTAACCAAGTAGAATTGTCTTCAGTTTTGTCAAACATTGAATCTATCTATTCGAATGCTACCTCTCTTTTGGCCAGATTGTGCAATATTGCCGAGTTCACAAAGGATGTTAAGGATAAAATGAATAAAATGGATGAGGATATGAAGATTAGCATACAGAAGCTGCAACTTGAACCAAGTTCAAGCTCTGCTCATCACATGAAAATTTCACACCTATCAAATATGTAGTCTGATCTACTGAAAGAAGACACAAGGATCCGGTCCACACTGCTAGACATCCAACACATGATCCTTCCCATCATGAATACAATGTATAAGCACATTGAACATTCCAAAACATTGATTCATGACAATCAGTTCTCTATAGCAGATCACATGATTGAACTCTCTACAGAAGTCCTAATTGCAATCCAAACATGTAAGATTCTGCAAGAAAGTTGGGACAGAACCGTGGCACTAATAATGAAGGTACATTCTGATTTTCTATCAAATTTTGGATTCTCTCTGTAAATAACTTGTATATACACCTTTGGCATTATCGTCAAAAAGGGGGAGATATGTATAGAGGGAGATATATGTTTTGTATAAAAAAAAGTTAGCACATTGAAAGGGGGAGACAATGTATAAAGCCCTATAACAAAGACAAATTTTGAAAAATCAAAATAAAACTCAGCATGACTCATGTATATAAGTTTTGGCCAATAAGTGTTTTTGTCACTAATGCCAAAGGGGGAGATTGTTGGCATTAAACAGAATTGCCACTAGTGACAACACTTATTTGCATTCTGGGTGCAAACCGAGCAGACAGTGCAAACCAAGCAGACAGTGCAAACCGAGCAGACAGTGCAAACTGAGCAGACAGTGTAAACCGAGCAAACAATGCAAACCAAGCAGATAGTGCAAACCGAGCAGACAGTGCAAACCGAGCAAGACAATGCAAACCGAGCAAGTTAGTACAAACCGAGCAGGATAGTGTAAACCGAGTAACATCATGTCTACCAAGTCACCAGTATTTACCGAGTTCAAAACCTACTGAGTGATCCAGTATGAACCGTGCCTTCACTTCTACCGAGTGCATGACGATGCCGAGTAATGTAGTGGATGCCGAGTATTAGAAAGTCACCGAGTTAGTTTGCAGGAACCGTGTAACCATACTTGGGCCGACTTAGTAGCACTTATGTTTATTTGTCAAGCCGACTTTGTAATTGTAATTGTAATTAATTGTTTAAGACTTGTATATAAACAATGTTGTAAAAATGTCAAGAAGAATGTAAGAAGCATATATGTGAAAAAGAAAGAAAGGCAGAGATAAGCGAATTACAAAGGGCTTCAGCAGTATAAGGAACAACAAAGAGAAATTCATCATAGAAGGTGATCAGTACATCAGCGAATCTCAATCAGCAATCTAGTTGCAAAGCAAGAGATCTACTATTTCATCCTAACAGGTGAATCAGTACTAAATCCTTTAACCGGGTAGACTTAACAGTCTTTTGTAAAATCTCTTTACCGAGTGCATACTTCATTGTATGTTTGTAAATCCTTTAACAGGGTGGATTTAGCAATCCTTATTGCTCCTAACAGGGCAGATCATCAGAAGTGATCAAATTGTAAGCCTTAACCGGCCAACTTTATTCTGCAGTATTAAAGCTTTGTGGGTTTCATCCCCACCCCAGTTTTACTTTCTTTTTGGAAGGTTTCTGGGTAACCAAATCTATGTGTCATTATTGTGAATGCTCTTAAGTTTCATATGCAAAGGTTAAAGTAAATTACATGTTAATACATCTATAATTGAAAGAAAATTTGGAGTTACTGATTCACCCCTCCCCTCTCAGTAACTCGGTTAATTCCTGAATATTTCTGACACCTTAAACCTCTTTTTGTAGCAGGATATCCTTCACAATAGCATTAGGCACATATGTAACTATAGTTGTTCGAACTAAGTAACACCTAAAAAAATTTATAGCCTTGAACAATCAATATGCGTGTTTCTCATTTATGTCATACTTTAACTTAGTTGCTTGCAAGGATATAGGTTGTTCAAAACCTTTTGAGTTCTTTTGTAACAACATTGTAGCAATAGTATGATATGAAGAAAAAGAGAAAAATTGGAGGGGCTTATTGTAATCTGGTCTTCTTAATACAGGGGCATTCTTAATTTCTTGTTTGGTTTCACAAAAAGCTTTCTTAGCTTCTTCACTCCATTCAATCTTTGCACCCTTTTTTAGCATTCTGGAAATAGGAACACTGATCTCAGAAAAATTTGTAATAAATCTTCTGACAAAATTGACTTGACCAAAGAAGGATTGAATTCCCTTAACATTTCTTGGTAGTGGCACTTTGTCAATTTTTGTCACCCTTTCAGGGTCAATTTTAACTCCATCTTTAGATACGATGTGACCCAAGAGTTTACCCTCAATTACCCTTAAAGCACACTTTCTTGGGTTAAGAGAGACTCCATATTGTAAGGCTCTCACAAAAATATTTTCAAGATGGCCACAATGTTGATCTCCTTTTTTTGAGTAAGCTGTGAGATCATCTTGGTATGTCACAAGAAACTTGTTTATAAAATCTACAAATGCCACATCCATGGCCCTTTGGAAAGTAGCCCCAACATTAGTTAAACCAAAAGGCCTAACATACACATATGTGCCCCATGGGGTAGTAAATGCAGTCTTGAATTGTTCAGTATCCTTGACAACCACTTGATTATAACCCGAGAACCCATCCATCATAGATACTAATTCTGATCTAGTAACTCTTTGTAGCATGGCTTCCATTTTGGTAACCCATAATTATCCTTCATTGAATTTATATTCAAATTCCTAAAATCTACATAGAGCCTAATGTCTCCATTTTTCTTCCTTACTAGGACTAGATTAGAGACCCATGTTGAATGTCTAATAGGCTGAATAATTCTTGCATCACTCATCTTCTTCAATTCATCTTGCATCTTTGGTGCCAGGGTAGGGTTTACAGGCCTTAACTTCTATCTAAAGGGTTTAGTGTCTTCCTTCAAAGGGATCTCATGTTGGAACAAATCTTCCCTATGGGCCTTTAAGTCATGATAGAACCAAGAAAAAACATGCCTATACTTTCTAAGAATATTGATCAAGGATCTTCTTATTTCAGGAGTCAAATTTCCCCTAATATATACATTTTTGGGGGCTTCAATTGATCCTAGGTTTATTTCCTCCAAACCCTCAGGCTTGCTCAAAGATCTTGCTGAAAAAGAACTGTCATTATTATCAAAGGCTCTTTCAAGCACAACCAAACCCTTTGGGACTTTATTTGATTTTAATTGAAAGACCTTCTTTCCAAGGAGGGTATCCTCCTTTCCAGAGGTCTGTACATACCCAAAAAAGTATCTCTTTTCCTTTAAGACTGGCCTCACACTATAAAAATCTTAAGATGTCCAAATCATCTTCAAAAACTTGCCAGTTTTCCATGTTGTTTGGTATAGAAGGTCTGGATTGAGTCTCAACTTTGGATATCCCAACAAAAGTAATGTCCTCTAGCCATAAAGAAATATTAGCCAATAAATCAACCATCCTATTGTGGCTCCTATCCATCCACTCAATACGAAAAGCATCAAATTTTTCTACCTCATCCCAAACAACATTTCTGTATTGCTTTAATCTTTTATTTTTTGATGCATATTTGGATCTTACCTGAGACACAACCAATTCTTAATCTCCAATTACTCTGAGGCTTTTGATCTTATGTTTTGATTCTAATCTTAATCCTATCAGCAAAGCCTCATATTTTGTAGTATTATTTGTACAATCAAATAGTATGGCGAAAGAAAAATTAATTTTTTTTTTCATTAGGGGAGATTAACAATACCCCGCACCAGATCCTTCCTTAGAAGTTGCACCATCAAAATACATGGTCCACAGACCATCTTGATTTATGAAATTATCTTTTTCCTTAGACAAAAGTAAAGGCTCATTTCCATCCTTGATCTCTTTGTGTTGTACTTGGAAAGAATTTATATCAATATCTAGGAAATAGTTCTTATTATCATCTTTAGTCTCTTCCTCAATCATATGAGGAGTTCTAACTTCCCTAGATACTTTGACATTTTTACCATAAATATTGAATGTAGAAGAGGATAAATTACATTGGATACTAACTCCCATTGCTGCACTCCATTTCCTTGATAGAAACATTCCCTACTGGGGTGGAATATCAACAACCAAGACACGCATGGTCAATTGTTTGCTAGGATAAGAAGCAAGCTTGTAGGGAAACACCTTAATTGTTCCAATAACTAGTACCTCTCTAGAATCAATAGTTTGGCATCTCCCATGGGAAGTGTCAAATTTTAATCCCATTGACCTCATGATCTTGGTAGGCATAACAATATTAGATGCTCCTGAATCAATCATGCAGTTTTTCAACATTTTCCCATTTATGATCAAGGTTAAAAAGGAAGGGTCAATAGTTCCCAAATAAGTATTTGCAACATTTGTATCTAAATAAATTTGGGGTGTCTTTGAAACAATTTCTTCTATATCTTTCCCTTTATTTGGAGATTTATCTTTCACATTAGTACTCACTAGTTTTTGGAGATTTGTAGCAAGAACACTATTTATCCAAGTAAGGGCCTTTTCTTTGTGCTCACCTATCATCATCATTTCCATTAGTGGAACCTTAACTATTATCTAAGATAACAACTGGTTCATGTCAATAGGTGTATATCTTAAATCAGACAAATCTTGCTTGCTTTGAGACACATCCCTATTTTCAACCTGTGTTGCATAATCCAGCTTATCTTCTACCTTTTGCTTATTTTCAACTTGGGGAATTGGGACACTGGTAATTGGTGTTTTGAATTTTACCTTAAGAACATTGCTTGAATTACTTGGCCTTTCAGCTCCTTTCACTTTTAATTTTTTGACATTGTCAGCATCTTTTTTTTACATGTGCTTGCCTTGTGTCTTCATGATTTTTCCTAATAAATATATTGGTTGGCTTACCCTCTGCATTGCCAATAGTCCTATTTCTCAAAACATATTTACTTCTAGCCTAAGTAACCATATCAGCAGTGATTTGGGATATTTCTTCATCAGAAGGTCTTCTCAATATAACAGGCTTTTCACCCTTTCCTATATTACTATTTATGTTCTGAATCTTTTCTTCTTCTTCATAGAGAAAGCCTTCTGATGGTAAGCTTCACCTCTTCTTTAAGAATTGTTTACATCTTGATTGTCACTTTCCTCTTCAGAGTCAATCTCATTATATAAATTTGTAGAGGTCATAGCACAACCTCATTCATCATATGATTCCTCCTCATTATCCCCTTGTTCCTCACTCTCTAGTATATTTTGAGAAACTACACAATAATTAGGATCACGTGGGGACTAGAATGTTGTGCACCATGGAACATCATTAGTCATGTTGAATGAATGTTTTTGAAAAGGGTCAGGGGTTTTGTCACTAGGCCTGTCTTTTCTTTCTAGGATAGTAAGTTTCTCATCCTTCCACTAGGTATGGTAAAGAAAATTTTGCAACCTGGGATGCCTATTGAAGTTATTGAGAGGAGGCTTATCATTTCTTTGAAACTTATTTCTATTATCATTAGGCTTTTAGTCCTTTAAAGCATTCAAGATTTGTTTTAAGTTATCATCATCTCTAGGTTTTACATTGATAGGTTTATCTTTTTCCTTTTTTGAAAACATAGGGGGTTTAGGATCTTCTCTTCTGCCAAGTTTTCTTGACACTCTTATGTTTCTTTCAATATTTATTTCAAATCTTTGATACTCCTTGATAGTTCTAGGATTTTTTTCCCTAAGGAGGTATCCCATTTTAGCATCAAAAGCATTCAGGTATGTTTCTAAACACACCTTTTCATCTAATCTCATAACTTGGAAAAGTTTATGCATTGCCTTTTGAAACCTAACATTGAATTCAAGGACCTCTTCATTTTGATTCTTCTTAATGTTGTTGAACTCATTCAACATAAATCATTCATTTGTCTTATCACCATATTGGTGTTTGAAACAATTTATAAAATCATCCCAAGAAGCAATATAGTAATATGGAATCCCTCTAAACCAATCTCTTGCATCTTCAATTAATGATTGGACAAATAATTTCATGATTATAGTTTCATGTTCTATTTCATAATCATCTATCATGTCAATGAACTTTTTTAGATGCTCTTCACAACTAACAACATATTACCGGTGAATTTTGGAAGTTTCTCCCTAATTTCTTTAGGAATCAAATTAGGATAACTAGGAATATTATTGAAAAGGAGTTGTCTCTACCTTTCCATATGAGCCAGTCTTCCTTGTGATGATCCATCATTCTGAGAAGTAGATGCTTTATTATTTGATGTGTTAGCAGCATTTGCAGCTGTCAATGGAAGGATAATAGTAGACTGGCTAGAATAATTTCCAATCTTAGCATTAGGCTTTAAAATAGGACTAATTACAATTGAGGGACCTGGAGACTTCCTAAAAAAAACAATCTTCCTTTTCATTTCCAAGGCCGTAGCCTAAATTTCTTCCTTTTCTATCTCTTTCGCTAGAATCTCCTTCTCTCTTTTATCCCTTTCTAAATCATTAGCCAATTTGGACAACTGATCTAAAGGTATCTTATCACTGATAGGCTCATTTATTAAAATCCTTTTTGAAACCTATTTACCCTTATCCTTAGGTCTCCTAATCTCAATAATAGGATGGATAATAGGTTGTTCAGAAGTTTTCTTGGGTGCTCTAGCAACATTTATAGCTTCCAGGGTTAACAACTACCTTCTTAACTGGTCTGATCTAGTTTGAGCCTATCTCAGCTCATCTTCCTTTTCCTTTTCCCTCTCCCTTCTAATGGAAATATCTTCTTGGATTCTCTTTTCAAAATTAAAAAATTCCTCAAAGGTGTCTTCAGAATCTGGGAGAGTGGTTTCAGAATCTGAGGTTTCAACCATAGGTCCTTGTTGTTCACTTCTTGGATTATGAGGGCTTTTAGAGGGATAATTCCCCTGGGTTGGAGGATCATTTCTTCCTTCTAGAACCCTACTTTTACTTCTTTATCTTCTATCTCCCCCTTGAGGTTCTTTGTTTGGGAGCATTCCTTTCCTATGGTGTATTCCACCTTCTCCCTTAGAATGAGGAGAGTCATAATGATCATGTGCTCCTAGACCTAGATCCACTACCTCCTCATACTTAGAGGCATTCCCTTTCTGGCCATGATTAACTAGGTCATTTTCATTTGTATTTTCCTTTTGTCTCCATGCTTGAGATATATCTTTATCATTCTGATCTCTTCTAGGCTGACAGGCCCTAGAAGTACTTGGAAGTTCCCCTTCCAACTTATTTTCTTGATGATTTTTTATCTTTACTCAAAACTGATGTAGAGATTCTTAGAGTTGCCACCCAACAGAAGCTGGGAATTATCTTACTAACTTAATAGATCAGAGTAATTAATACTTGGGATTGATTAAAGAATGGCTTTATAACAGATAATGCAAATCTTGCTAAAATTTTCAAAATAGTGCACAAAATAAAGGATTGTAAAAAGCTCTATGTTCTTTAATGGTAACTGACTAGTTCTGACAAATAAGAAGGCCAAGAGTCTAGCTCAACTTATACCTACATTATTTGATATAAAATTATAACACCAAAGATCTTGAATTCAGATTTATCATAGCTATATCATCTCTATTCCCTAGCAAAGTCACCATTTTGTTGGTTCCTCAAACTGGACTTTATGCTTTTTGTAGCAACCAATACATCTATAGTTTTTAAGGAGGGGTTAGATCCAAATGTGAGTTCTAATATTACTGGAGACAAGACTTCCCTCTGCACTTCTAGCTCTGCAAGAACAAGGAGGGTACTCCTAACCCAGTAAAATAAACCTTATTTCAATAATTATAGACTGGATTTAAAATAATAGATATATGGTAAGAAAATGCTAACCACTCATTTATTGATTCTCCATTAACATTAGATGGGATAGAACATGTAGGTCATAATATTTCAAAGATTTTTGATAGATTTATATCAATATTTAAGGAAATATAGTAAGACCTCATCAAGTAATTATTTATATAAACTAGCTCCACTGCTAGCCAATGTCTTATCCATTGTGTGACATCGTCACTACAAAATGAAATACAGAGACAATATATTGAGCTTTGATGGTTTATATCCTTAGAAAATACTATCACCCTGTGATGATTCTAATCAGAGGACTCCTGCAATTCACACTACTTCTTGATCATCCCTATGAAAACTTCAGAGAATTAGTGTTGTATCTAAAGCCTATTTAATTTGATATTTGGATCAAAGTTGAAGAATATCAACACATACATAGAGATAATCCATGCAATGAATCTGATAACTCATAACTCAAAGAAAGAGAACACCAAGGAGAGATATAAACATTGGATTTTATTCAATTTTTTATATCATCTGTATGTATACATAATGCTTTAAAATGAAAACCATCTAAAAATTTTAGTAATACTTTCTATTCTATAAAAAGTTGGCTTAATACAGTCTATTGTATCCTAGACTCAAAACATGTCAATCAAATGTTCAAGTTTTGGTCCTTACAAAGTCCTGATAATCCTTTTATAGAACAAGGATTGCAAACAAGCTATAGATCACTTAGAAAATAATCAAAGATTACATAGATAAGACAAAGGACACAAAGCACACAAAGATTGCATTCAGTTGCAATTTTCAAAAGTGTAGGTTAATTTGAGTGCCAAGTCTTTTGCAACAACTTCCAAAAAATATTTCAAAACCCACCAAGTCTTGCCTTTTCATTTGTGACTTCATACTCCCTTTCTATCAAAATATCCAATCAATCTTCATCTATTGAAACATCCTATTTTGGGGTTCAAAGAACTCCCTATAACCATCCTTGGAACAGAAAAAATTAGTTTGAGCTTGTCATTTCTAGTTCACTATATCAAACTCTGGCAAAAAATCCTAATAGAAAAATAAAATTATCAACCCTAATGGTTAATTGGAAAATTTAAAACATGGTCGTCAATTATATCCCTTCCTGACACATTGGGTGACTCTTAAAAATTGACATAACAATCAATTTGGCTTTGAAAAACTAGCCCCATCATCTATCTTGGAAACCAATCAAGAACAAGCACCTCAGCACACCTGGCAATGGACTCACTATCTTCATTAGTCTTTAAAACATGACCGTTGATCTTCACTTAAGAGAGAATCAACAGCTGTCATGTTTCCACAATGGTTAAAACCTCAAGCATCTTTTTTTTGTGATAATACGACAACTGTTAGGTCAACAAAGATCTACGGTGGTTTGAAAACTATAGTATCTTGGACCCACTTGGAAAATGGATTGATTGTCAATGTTAGATGGAAGATCCAATGGTCGATGCCTTTAGTACCTTCTTATTGGACCCATTGTCACATCTCAATGGCTTGATACCAAATTGACAACTATCGCAATGTTGTAAGCACAAATGTCCAATCCTCTTTTGTCCACGAAAATATGACAGCCGTCATATCCTGAGCAAGATGTTAGTTCATTACAATCTTTATTAACCGGGCCTGATGAGTGCACACTAATAGATCTTCGCAATCAGATAGTTGTGATAAAATAAAGGTAACTGGTCCCACCTAACAAAGATACTTAGTTGTCTAACCAAATCAACAGTTGTCACAATGTCGTAGTGGTTAACCTCCTTGCATCTTTCCTTTGTGGCTATGCGACCACCGTTAAATTAAAATGTGAGATAAGCATTTGATAAAGTGTCAAGACCTTATGAAAATTAATCATTAGGACTTAGGGAAAATATTAAAGGTCATCAGGTTAGGTAGATAAAAACTTCAAAAATAAGGACCCCGCCAAGAGGAAAATATAATACATGCATTATTTGGACTTTAGTGACTTCCAAAAAGTAATGAATAAATAGAACAATAGAAGGTTGACCTAGCATTTTTGAGTTAGAAAAAATTTATGAAGCCCTAGGACATGGATTTAGACATATATCGCAGACCTTCAAATTGCAATATCTCTCTGGTTTTTTCAATTGAGTACATGTGATCTGAACTAAAACTTGATGACACCCTATACTATTCAAGGCTAAGGATGCAAGCCATAGAACATCTTAAATTTTCTTCATATAGAAAAACAAGTTTTCAGTAGGACAAGGAAACTTCCTTAGGGTTTTCATAGGATAAGACCATTTTCTTTGGATTCTTGGCATTGACAGGAAAATGGGCTAACAAGTAGTAAAGAAGGGTAGAGGATTCCGTCCAACACTTGCAAAAGGAAGTAATTCTGGTATATCAAAGATGGAAATATTGAACTTGTTGTCAGATTTGAAGCAAGACATTATCAATGATCTTGCCACCCACCTGGATACAATGCAAGCCAAAAAGAAGCATGAAGAAGCTGAGTTAAAGTTAGTTGAGTACTGCCCACACTATAGACAACAAAAGAAGGATTGTAGATGCAAGATGGTAGAAAATTAGAAACATAACATGTTCCAATAGAGTTCGGGAAGATAGAGGTAGAGGAAGAGAAAGTCTTCTTTGTTTCTCAACGTCGCCCATGGGCTCCACGATAAGGTATGCCTCAGGACCCATTGCAATCTTTCATAAATTATAATATCCAATGGCAAACCCAAAATTCTCAATATCCTTCACAGTCCTTCCAACCTGTGTGGAATAATACCAAGCCAATTACTCATCCAAACCAATGGTATAACTCCCAACAAACCCAATGGCCATAGCCATAATCTCAAAATCAATAGCAACCACCACAATGAAACTAGCAATAATATAACCAATAGAGGGGACCTCAACAGTGGCCTAATCAAAATCCTAGCTATCAACCATTACCACCTCCAGTTCCACAACCAACACTCATTCCACCTCCTCCAGTCACAAGTTCTCCTCCATGGCCAACACAATTACTAGCTCAGCCATAGCCAAATCTTAATAATAAGAAAAAACAACTGGTCTATAGTACTGAAGCACAATAGTACCCTAGTTATGCATTAGACATTGCTGATATACACCTGAGATCTGATACTACTTTTCCAACACCAGAACCACCTATTATAATGGAAGTACTAGATACTCTTGTAACATTAATACAACAACTAGAAGCTACTTTTCCAAATCCAACCTTACCAACTAAGATACCAGACCAAAATGACCCTCAAATTCAAACTAGTCCTCCATTTCCTCAAAGGCTTAGGAGGGATAAACATATGCTCTAAGAAGAACCACCATTTGATATCCTTGACCAGTTAAAGAATGTGCACATCCAGATTCCACTATTTCAGGGCATCAAAGATGTTCCACTCTATAAAAAAGCCATCAAAGAAGCATGTCTTAAGAAACTTGGAAGAAAGAAAAATGATCCCCAAATAGTGCATGTAATAGGTCAATTGGCTGAAATAATATTGGGAAAGATTGTGATTCCTAAATACTCTGATCTAGGAAGCCCATTTGTTGATGTAATAATTAATGTCTAGTCAGAGAAGAATGCTTTGATAGACCTAGGTGTTTCTATAAATGTCATGACCAAGGATACTATGCATAGGTTGAGTATAGAGGGATTAAGGACAACTCCAACAATTTTACAACTTGCAGATAGTTATACTGTTACTCTAGATGGCATGATTGAAGACATAGTAGTCACATTGAGCTCTTGGGAATACCCTGCTGATTTTATGATACTATCACCCAAAGTAACCCTTGTTGGTTATCCAGTAATCCTTGGAAGTATATGGTTAGAAATATCACATGCTAATATCAGTTGCAGATTAGGAAATGTGACCATCACTGATGGCCAAACACTCAAGAAGTTAGCACTATATCCTCTAGCCCAACCACAAGTATATTTAAAAAATCCTATTTGGCCAAGCTTAGGAGATGAGGAAGAAGAAATAAACTCTATTTCTCAACTGATGATGCTACATCTGAAATCTTTTCTTAAAATACAAGAAGATGATGATATTCTCCAAAGTATGCTTACAAATGATTGTGTTATAGCAAGAGACATTTCTCAAAGTTCAATTTTTTAATTAACTACCTATGAAAATTGTGTCCTACCAATAGAGCCTGGAATCATACAGAAACTATTACCTTGTGAGATATCAACTATCCCTATATCAGAAGCCTCAATGCTAGAACTAACCACTACTATAGAACTTTCACCTAGCCATAACCTTCATGTTAAGAATAAATTATCTTAGCGGCAATTAAAATTGTTAACACAACTCCTATGCAAGCACAAAAAGGCTTTTTCTTAGGAATATGGGGACATGAAGGGATTGAGTCCAAAAATCTGTATCCATATAATTTACATCAATGAAGGTAGTCTACCTCTATGTTAGCCATAGAGAAGGATCAACCCAGCCCTCAAAGAAATTGTGAAAACTAAACTGCAGAAACTTCTAAATGTTCATTTTATATATCCAATATCAGATAGTAAATGGGTTTCACCTCTTGTGATAGTGCCTAAGCAAGGGGGTAAATGGAGGATAGTGTAAATTATAGAGAGCTTAACAATGCAATAAAGAGTGACCATTTTCCATTACCATTTATGGATCAGGTGCTAGATACAGTAGCAGTCAAAAAATATTTCTCATTTCTTGATGGCTATAGTGGATACAATCAGATAAGCATTGCACCTGAGGACCAAGAAAAGACAACATTCACATGTCCTTGGGGAACATATGCCTACTTTGTTATGCCATTTGGGTTGTGTAATGCACCTGCAACATTTCAAAGGGTTTTGATCAGTATCTTTACTGACATCTCACATGATTACATGGAGATTTATATAGATGGCTTCACTACATTTGGAGTCATGTTTGATGAAGCCTTGGATAATTTGGATAAAGTTCTAATCAGATCCAAAGAGCACAACTTGTCACTTAATAGTGAGAAGTGTTTCATGATGATGCAGGAAGGAGTTGTTTTGGGACACTTCATCTCATAAACTGGAATACAAGTTGATCTAGGAAAGATAGAGGTAATTCAAACATTGCCTACTTCTACTAAGAAAAAAGAGGTTAGATCTTTTTTAGGACATGCTAGATACTATAGACATTTTATTTAAAATTTTAGTGAAACAACTAGTCCACTCTACACTTTGCTCACAAAAGAGGCCAAATTGACATGGACCCTAGCTTGTGAAGAGGCATTCCTGTAGCTTAAGAACCTTCTTATAAAAGCAACAGTACTAAAAGGCCCTGATTAGACTTTTCCATTTCATATACAAACTGATGCATCTGAATATGCAATAGGAGCTTTCCTAGGCTAGAAATCTGAAAAACTAGAAAATGATATTTACTACAATAGTAAAAGTCTACATGGTCCAGAGTTAAACTACATAGTCATAGAAGAAGAACTATTAGCAATAGTTTATTCTCTAAACAAGTTCCAGCACTATGTAACAGGACACCCCATATTTGTTCATATTGATCACGCTGCAATAAAATATGTAATAAACAAACCTTCCATTTTAGGTAGATTAGCAAGATGGCTACTTTTGTTATAGGAATTTGATATCACAATAGTAGACAAGCTAGGAAAAGCCAATGTAGTAGCAGATTATTTGTCCAGATTATAGCATGCAGGTACAGATACCTCATTAATAGATGACACATTTCCAGATGAGCATCTATTCCACATTGCTATCAAAACTCCATGGTATGTTGATACAACAAACTACCTTGTAGCTGACAAGATACCTGCACACTTTTCTCCAAAGGACAAGAAGTTTCTATTAGAAAATATCTTTTAGTACTCATGGATTGATAACACATTATTTTATACTGGCCCAGACTAGGTCATGAGAAAATGTGTCCGAGAAGATGAGACCTATGATATTTTTCATGCATGCCATAATGAACCCTGTGGTGGACACTTTACAACAAAAATAACAACAATGAAAGTGTTAACAATAGGATACTATTGGCCAACACTTCACAAAGATGAAACCAATTATACCAGAAAATGTGACAAATGCTAAAGGATGGGTCACCCTACAAAATCAGATGAAATGTCTCTACACCCACAAGTAGTTGTCACACCATTTGATAAATGGGGAATGGATTTTATTGGTCCTATAGACCCTCCATCTAATGGAAAATCATACATCTTGGTATGCATAGATTATGTAACAAAATGGGTAGAAGTGAAGACCATGAAGCATGCACGTGACAACAAAGTGGCAGCATTCCTATATGAATAAATATTCACTCTCTATGGTGTACCAAGAGACCTAGTGACTGATCAAGGGGCACAATTTACATCTAATTTGATAACAAACCTCATGAATAAATACACCATCAGACATAGTAAATCTAGTCCATGCCACCCACACACCAATGGTCAATCAGAGGTCACCAATAGAGAAAATGAAGTAAGCCTTACAAAAATAGTTCAACTCAACCATAGAGATTGGAGAAATGGTCTATCGGAAATAGTATGAGCATACAGAATCACATGGAAAACAATAATTGGACTGAATCCATTTGAACTACTCTATAGAAAAATAGCCATGCTACCAATTGAATTTGAACACAAAACATTGCAGACTACTTTGAAGCTGAATATGGACCTTCCTATAGCTCAGTGCGAACACTTGCTGAATCTCAACTCTTTGGATGAGATGCATAAATCTGCATTGGAGCAAACATAAATAGTCTAGAAACAAAGGAAGAAGTGGCACAACTCCCACATAAAGAACATACAGTCCAAAGAAGGTGACTAGGCCTTATTCTTTGATTCCAGATATCAACAAATACAAGGAAAATTACAAACACAATGGCTAGGACCATATGAAATAGCACATGTTTTTGTAAATGGCACTGTTCAACTAATAACAATTGACCTACTACAATTCAAATTTCTATTCAATGGCCACAGACTCTATCTATATCATCAATCACAAACCAAGGGAGAGTTCCTATAGTAATTCCAAGAATTTGAGCCGGTAGCAACAAAGGTAATCACTCCTGAAACATAAGGTAACAACCATCTTCTTGCAACTTCACCCTAATATACTTTCAAGTACGACCATGATAAAAAATTCATTTCAAATCAAGTCTCATTCCACATTCAATTTCTTAATTTCTCTTTCCAGCACACCTCATTTCTCTACTTTCCACCCACACAAACTCCATTACACCCACTTTCTTCAATTTTATAATCTTTTAATAAATTCCATGTCAGCACATAAAAACATTCAGGCATGGTACATTCCAACACAATACCAATTATCATCCTTCAAGCGCATATGGAAACATCATGATAGGTACAAGTACTCAATTTATTTCCACTTTTAACACATAGATTTCAACAATTATATTTAATACTTCATATATCTATATATTATGGCATTACACCAGTTTTCCATCCCATGCAAAGGACAAGAAGTGTGGACACTTGTCATTCTTTTGTATGAGGGAGAAAAGTGTATTAATTTCCAAGTCACTATTGTCTGTACCTATCATTTCAACTTTAGATTGCATGTTAGCTAAATTTGTACTTAAGTGTTGTGTCATTAAGTCCTTGCAATGTTTTCAGAAGTAGTGTACCTTAAATTCCCATATTATTCTTGATCCCCAATTGACGTAATCCTAGATGACATAATAAAACTTGTGTGACATTTAATTTCACTTAAAAACATAATTCCCTATCATAAGTGTCATTATCAATCATATTGCCCACTTTTCAAAAATAAGTATGACATGGATTTTGAAGGGATTTTAATTTAAGTGTAGTTATGTGCTAAATTGAAGGGGATTTCAAAGGGATTTAGGAAATTTGGGGTTTCAGAGAAAACAAAAATTGTGAATTGATAGACTAAGAAAGAATTTTGAAGAAATAATTTTGCATAATGGGAGGAAAGTTGATGCAACATGACCTTGTGGTTCATACCATTTTATTAACTAATGTAGAAGCCATTTGTAGATTTCATGCCTATGGATGGCTTGGCTACCTCTTGAAATTAATGGAGTTTGATGAGGAAGTGGCAACTGATTTCATGAACACATTCAAAGAAGGGGAAGCAAATGTCTAGGGAGTGACTATTTTAGAAATAGAGGAATGTATTGCAAAGGTGATAGGCTTTCCAATAGTTGGATAGAATTACCCCAATGAGCATGATGCTAGGTTGGCATGAGCTCAATTCAACCAACCTTTTGACCCTCTACTGGAAGTAAATAAACAAGGATGCAAGAGAATGTCACTACATGTTCCATATAATGAGGTAGCTATACACATTATAAGGTATTTCACATGTGAAAGGAGATTTTCCCATTTACATGTGCATCATTTCAAATTACTTAGCTGCATCAAAAATAAGCTTCAAGTGAATGTTCTAGATTTTCTATATAACATGCTAAGTATAAGTGCTGAGGAAACTCAAAAGGGTAAAACAAATTCTATTTCACATCATGCCCTAGTCAAACTTCTAATTGAAAGATCCCTTAGGTAAATCTCTCATCTGGAATGGAATGAATTTGTTAGGGTTAAAACCTTGAAGCCCCAGAATGAACTTGTTGCACATCCATTTACTAAGAATGAAATACCCCCTAAATCAGTTGGAATACCGCAAGAAAGAGATTCTAATAATATTAAAGAAAAGGAACCTTCTCCTACCCAGAGTGATAATTTACCTAACTCATCTCAAAGAAAAGGGAAATAAAAGGCTGATGAAGGAACTTTAATTCCTGAAATAGAACCCCAAAACCCTATGGTCTCAAAAAGTAGAAAGAGGAAATTGGATCCTTACATCAACTACTCCTGCAGCAAAGAGACCGAAGAAAGTTGGTAAAAATAAAATGGTGGAAGAAAGAGAAACCCCTTTGAGAATAAGCTCTAGGATGAGGGGACAAGTTCCTCAAGTTACCCTAGTAAGTCAAGATGTCCCATCTGAGATACCTATTATAGATTCTCATGTTGACTATGTCATAGTTGATTCTCCAATTCAACCAACTTGCCCAGATCCTCCACAAAATGTAAGTGATCTATCTCCTAATGATCCTCCCTCACAACAAATTAGTCCCAAGGAAAGAAAATAAATAATTCAAGAAGACTATCATGAGGACCTGCAATTGCCTCAGTCACCAGTCTACTCCTATACCCATAGTGCCATAGTGCCTTTCAGAAGGACTTGGTACACAAATTATCTAGAACAAGTTCACATTATAAAGAGAAGATAGAGAACTCAATCAGAGGAGCCTAGCCTACATAATTTTCAATCCATTCTCTTTAACTTATACACCCATTTTGTCTTCAAGAACAATATTTGGGGAGAGGAGAAGAAAAAGATGAAAATGGAAATTGATGAGCAGAAAGAAGAAATTGAGCACCTAAAGGAAAAAATATAGAAACAAAAATAGAAAATGGATCACGCCCTAAAATTGGTTGATTAGATAATAGCTTGTAGGCCTCCCCCAAGGGTTTATGCTATATGTTTAAAAGAATAGTTCCTTATGTTCTAGTTAATGATGACCATCCAAAATAAGAATTCTGAGTCAAAACAGCTAAAGAATTTTATGGTTTATAACAGACACTTCCTATTTGGCAACATAATTTACTTTGTGAATTGTATCTTCATAATTTTATTATTCGTAATGAAATTTATTGGAATCCCTTTCTCTATATAGGGGATGTACATTTGAAAGCATTAATGTCTTGGAAGAAAAATGAAGCCAACTATGACAGGCAACTAGATAATTATAGAGATCAGGAAAGATCTAAGCATTTACCTTTAAGAGCTGAATCTAGTAAGCCAAATGTTCTCTTAAGAGATAGGTTAACACTCACTTATGGAAAGACAAAACTTGAAACCAAAGCCAAGATCTTTGCTATCAGAGATAAAGTCTACAGAGAATATCATGGATTACCTTATTTTACATTCCAAAGAGACCTAATTGGAGTGAGGAGTAGATGGAATAGATTGCCTGAGATTTTCATGAAATCTGAACCACACAGTCCAATTAATTTTGAGGCAGAAGTGAATAGGGAAATGAGGTACCTGCAACTAGGGAGACACATCAGAAGAGAGCTTTGGTGTCCTCTTACCTTCTAGCCACCGATGCTCCTATGGCCATTATATGACATCAACACAACCAAATTGGACTAGCTGCAGGAAGACCATCGAATGGACTACTAATGAAGGGTAATCCCCTTAATACCACAAACACATAATAGAAATAGAGAAACAACAACAATTTGCAAGAAAAAATAATGGGCTTCTTATTATCTCCAAAAATGTGGAATTACAAACTTTCAGAATTACAATATGCAAAGCCACATGGGCATTCCCTTTACAATATTCTACAGGACAAAGCCTTGAATCATTACCCAAATCTACCCAGAACTGCTCCCAATTGCCTAAGACAACACTGTAGCCTTCCTTATATAGGAAATTTTCCACTGCCTGGGAGGTTTCCAAAATTTTAGCCAATAAGGCCGACCAAACTTAGAATTATTTTATTTTACAATTTATTACATCAAAGTCAGCTCAAAACAACTTTTGAAACCCAAATAGAAATTTGGAAGGAAAATTATTTTCTGCCATTTTAGGTGACCCAACTTCCAGAGACCATAAGTCATCACCCGTTCACCCGATTGACTATTATAACCCCATTTTGGAAAGGGCACAAAGCACTATACAACACCTAAATTCAGAAAGCTTCATTCGGTCAAAGTTTTGATCCATCTGGGGCCTCTAAAGCCTTCAAAACTGAGTTCAAAGTTTATGTACCTTGTTGCCAATACCGAAAATCTTTAATATCTACAAAGCTAGACTTGATCTGTCAATGAAACTTTACCGGTAGGCTGATATGACCAAAATGAACCTCCAGAGAAGAAAATAGACCATTCTAAGCCCAAACAGAAAACTTACTAAAAATAGTAACTTTCCAAAAATAGCAGCTCTGCACAAGATAGCCCTTATTGAAAAGAAACCAGAAATATTTTTGGGTGATGCAAGATTGCTCTTACAGCCAGGATACTCTTGCATCAACTACTGCAAGTGAACTAGAGGATTTTACTTTACTTTCAAGAGTAAACAGAGAGGCAAGGTAGCGGTTGGAGAATTCAGAATAGTTGCCAAGAAGTGTAATACTTGAGGACAAGCATTATACTGGTTGGGGGGCAAAATGATGAGACTAAAGTTGGTCTTTTTTTATGATATTTTATGCTCTATTCCTAAACATTCCTAAAACATTTGTGTGACTTTTTAAGTGCTTAAGTTTGTATATATGCTATAAGTATAGTTAGATTCCCAAACTTGTGGATAGGAAATAGTAGACACACCTTGGTAATACTATATATATACTACAATATTTCACATAAATGTTTTAATGTGTGTCTTAATATTTGGATGAAATTGATTAAGTTGAGTACATGAATATGCATGCATACGCAACTAATTTACCAGGCTTAAAGGAGAAGCTAGAGAACAAATTAGTTGCATTGATGAAGGAGTGCCGATGTTTTGGCCACGATAAGAAGAACCATTAAGATAGCCATGGGAGATGCCTACATGATTAAAGGAACGAATGTCTCAAAAAATATAGGGACACGACCATGCTAAATCTCCTCCATAATTAATATTTTGTTGAGATGGTTGTTTGATCTTCATGACTTTCTATTTTTGATTAACGTGTTCTCCTTCTTTCATGGATGAATCAGTCAAACTGTATCTGAACATTTAAATATCAATTCTCTATATATAGGGAGATGATTGATGGAAATCTAGTTAGACAAATAATGGTATTACTATTGTATTAAGAAGCAAGTTACTATTGGCATTAAGCAGGATTGCCACTAGTGACAACACTTATTTGCATTCACAGTGCAAACCGAGTAGAACAGTGCAAACTGAGCAGAATAGTGCAAACCAAGCAGAACAGTGCAAACCAAGCAGAACAGTGCAAAATGAGCAGAACAGTGCAAACTGAGTAGGACAGTGCAAACTGAGCAGGACAGTGTAAACTGAGTAACATTATGTCTACCGAGTCACCAGTATTTACCGAGTTCAAAACCTACCGAGTGATCAGTATGAACTGAGCCTTCACTTCTACCGAGTGCATGATGATGCCGAGTAATGCAGTGGACGCTGAGTATCAGAAAGTCACCGAGTTACTTTGCAGGAACTGAGTAACCATACTTGGGCCGACTTAGTAGCACTTATGTTTATTTGTCAAGCCGACTTTGTAATTGTAATTAATTGTTTAGACTTATATATAAACAATGTTGTAAAATACCAAGATGTATTGTAATGAGTATGAATATGAAATAGAAGAGAAAATCAGAGATAAGCGAATTACAAAGGGCTACAGCAGTATAAGGAATAGCAAAGACAAATTCATCACAGAAGGTGATCAGTACATCAACAAATCTCATTCAGCAATCCAGTTGCAAAGCAAGAGATCTACTGTTTCATCCTAACAGGTGAATCAGTACTAAAATCCTTTAACCAGGTAGACTTAACAGTCTTTTGTAAAATCTCTTTACCGAGTACATACTTCTTTTGTAAGTTTGTAAAAATCCTCTAACAAGGTGGACCTAGCAGTCCTTATTGCTCCTAGCAGGGCAGATCATCAGAAATGATCAATTGTAAGCCTTAACCGGCCAACTGTATACTGCAGTACTAAAGCTTTGTATTGTTTCATCCCCACCCCATTTTTACTTTCTTTTTTGGAAGGTTTCTGGGTAACCAAATCTATGTGTCATTGTTGTGAATGCTTTTAAGTTTCATGCTTTCTATATGCATAAGGATAAAGTAAACTATATGTTAATACATCTGTTATTGAAAGAAAATTTGGAGTTACTGATTCACCCCTCCCCTCTTAGTAACTTGGTTAATTCCTAAATATTTCCAACAATTGGTATCAGAGTAGTATTGGTTCTCAAGATAAAGCTTAACTAGCTTGAGCAAAGATCCAGGACAATGGAGGTATTCAAACTGAACAAGGTGATTGAAAATGAAAAGCTAGATCTAGAAATGGCCTTAGCTAAACTTAAAGAAGCAAAAGAACATCTTTCCCAATCCCTAAGAAGAAGGAAGGAACTTGCAAATCAGATGAAAGATCAGAATTACATTGAAGAAAAGATTGAAGATCTTTTTCCCTCAGATAACTCAGATGAAGCAAACAATGCTATCAAAGAACTCCTAGAAAAGAATGGGTCTCTACAGGAAGAAGTGAGAAAATTAAAAAGAGAACAAGAGTTACACTCTTCAATATTTTGTGAGATCTTAGAACAAAGAAACAAGTTGAAAGATGAATTAGATGGAAGGAACAATGAAGTCCAAAACAAAACCCTTCAGTTAGAAAACCTAATTGATCAGATCTCCCATACAAATGAGGAAATTTTGACTCTAAGTTCAGAAATAGAAAGCACAAGAGAAGAACTAAGATCTGAAAAGGAAATCAATCAAAGATTGGTGGATGACCTAAACACCGAAAAACAAATCAATGAAAGAATGCTGAAAAGCCAAGAAGACCTAGATCAGCTGTATAATCAAAATCTTCATAGGCAAAAAGGAAAAGCAGGACTTGGATACAATGGAGAAGGTGAATCTTCTAAGAAAGGTACTCAAAGAAATCAGAAACCTACTTGTAATCATTGTGGCAAAATAGGACATACTTCAAATAAATGTTGGAGCAATGAAAAAGCAGAATTCAATGGAAAATGCTACAACTACAATCAGCACGGTCACAAAGCAAATGAATGCAGGGAAAAACCAAGATTCAAAGGTAATTGTCACAAATGCAACAAACAAGGTCACAGGGCATCCGAGTGCAGATCCAAAACATTCAATCTAGCAGAACAAATTATAAAAGCAATGTTTGGATGGGATTATAACACCTGGTGTAGATGTCATTACTATGGAGAATATGGACACATTGGCATGAACTGCATAAAACATCATCTAAGGAAAAGAGATACTACCGTAAGATGCTTCAAATGCACTAAACTCAGTCACATAGCCAGAAATTGCATGAATGCTAGTGAAGTTGAAGATGGAAAGAAGAATGAAGCAACTAAGGTCAGGAAATAGGTAAGACAAAAGTGGATTCCTTAATCTACCGAGCAAACCAGTCCAAGTAATGGAATGGGTGGCTCTACCGACTCAAACTAAATTCCCAAGAGAGCACTGGAATTGTATTCTCATAGACAAATCTCAAGCAGTTCCAAAACTGAATTAAAAGAAAGATCTAAATTGGCATACAAAGATGCAACAAGATCATAGGAAGGTCGATATCAGTCTTTACTGAGCAAGGTCGGTATCAGTCTTTACCGAGCAAGGTCGGTACCAGTCTTTACCGAGCGAGGTCGGAGCAATTTGAATTCTCGAGTTCACCGAGTTGCGAAGTCTTTACCGAGCAATCAATTCATAGTGGGTGACAGTCTGTCGGAATTCATACCCTAATTCGTACTGAGCATTAATGACAGAGTTGTAAACAAAAGGCAAGAAATCAAACTCATTCTTCACCGCGAACCTTTAGCACTTTGAGAGCAAAAAATTTCAAGAGCAATCCAGTGATTCAAATACTTTTCCGAAAAGAACTTTCTGTGAGCTACCATGGCATCATCCAGCACTTCAGTGAAGAAAGGATCAGAAATGTTAGTCCAAGGGGAATGGAGCACACCAGATTTCAAGCTCGTGCCCACAATTGCAGCAGCCCTAGATCCGAACGGAGCTCAATCTCAGATTCCTCCTAAGGTACTACTTGTTAATGATATTCACAATCATTTCAATTGTGCAATTCAAGAAATGGGAAACCTAGAGCTAGATATTGTGCGTGAGGAACTATGTGTGGATGGTATTCTAAAACCCGAGCACAAACATCTGGAAGACAAGGGATTAGTTCACATTGCACATTTACCTTGAAACTTTTAGGAGAAATGGGTTAAATACATTCTCAGCCATGTACATCATGGCAAGATTTGGCTTGAGCAACCCATAGAGATCACTAAGAAGATGATTCATCAAATCACCGGTCTTCCCATGTTGAACAAAGAAAAATCTACCAAAACCCTAGGTCGGCCGGAACTGGAGAAGAAAACCCTAGCCGAGTGGGACGGTAGAGGCATGAAAGTAAGCAGCATTACTGATGCTGAACTAAAATTTGGTACACAAATAATTGCCCATAAGATATACAGTTCAAGTCGACAGAATAGTGTCTCCTGTGAAGCCGTAGACCTAGCATACAAAGTGGTCAAGAATAACTTATCATTTGACCTTGTAGATTTATTGTTAAAACAGTTTAACAAGAACATGGAAAGCATTCAAAATTCCAAAAACAATCCATGTAAGTTTGGATCTTTATTGGTCTGTTTATTCTTCTACATTCAGAAATTCTTCCCTTCTAAAGGAAAAGTAGTATGGAGAAAAGATGTGCCAGTTCTTTATGAAATAAATGAATATATTTTAGAAATGGGTGAAAATTTTGAGAGCATCATGGACAGTTATTTTGAGTCTTTCAAAGAGAAAATGAATGACAGATTCCGGATTCCACAGAAGTTGGTTGAGGATTATAAGGATGATATTTGTTTCATGGTGGACTATGACAGAGTATACATTCAAGCAGCTAAACCAAGGATTGTACATGTAAAACCTCTTCCTTATGAGGTAAACATTGATGAAACCAAGAATATCATTGAAGCCCTTCTTAATCAACCTGTTAATCCCAAAGCCCCATATTTTGGAACATATGATGAAGCTAAGGTGAGAATTGAATTAAGCATAAAGCTTCCATAGGTGGTAAATAAAGGAAAGAAGAGGATAGCCAAAATGCATATGCTAACCGAGGACAAAGGAGAAGACACTGAAAAAGAAAAGGAAAAGGATGAGAAAATAGAGGAACCAGAACCTGCAAAGAAGAAAGGAAAGGTATTCATCACTAAGGCACCTAAGCCTCCCACTACTGTATTTACAAGGAGAAGTGCAAGAGGTAACACAGACAAGGCAGACAAAGATATAATATTCAAAAGGCCTCCTCTAACCTTTCAAGAGAAGATCAAACTTTTTAGAGAAGGATCAAGATCTGGAGTAAGTAATATAAAATCTTTTAAATATGAAACCAGATTGGAAACAGAAAAAAAGGAAATAGAAGATGCTATCATTGAAAAGATGGGACAGTGGAAATACTCTCTTGATGAAATAGCCCCATAGGTTCCAGCAGCTTTATTAGATCCAATAAAAATGAGATGGAGCAATGCCAAGCAAACTGTAAAAGACATATTTGATCAAACCCTGAGACAGTTAATGCCAAGCTTGAAAAATGATGAAATAAAGAAGGCATTGAAGGAGAATGAAAATAAGATGACACTGAAGTTCAATACTTGTTTGATTCTAATTAACAATATTGAATCGGTTGTGAAGGCTGCAAATGCCACATGGAAGAACATATACCATCTTCACCAACCGAGTATTGAAACAGTTATAATAAAAGACATTGAAGATGACAGTGATGGATAGGAAGAAGCCACTGAGGTAGATGATACTATGAGGATAGTAGCAGAAGTCATTGCATCACTTCCTACCTCTCCAGTAAAAGTTACTACATCTAGCCCAGAGACACCTTCAAGTAGGGTTGTGACAACTTCAACATTTGTCCAATCACCTATAGCAACGACAGAAGCAACTACCATTTCCTCTACCGAGTTGCAGTCTCCTACTTCATCAAGTTTTCCAGTAGTAAGTATTCCAGTTTTTGATTCTACATGTGTAAATACTTCAAGTTCTCCAATAGACAGTATACCAGTCTCTATAGCCAGTCCTACTATGTCTACTGTCACTACTACTAAGGCATTAAGTACAGATAAGCCTAAGGCTCAACCGAGTATAAGATTTTTGGGTAAGAATATAGTAGAGGATATAGACCTAGATGAAGAAATAGAGATTCCAACATTAGATTTTGCAAATCTATTAGCGAACCAAATGCAAAATATAGGTGAAATCCTCCAAAGGAAAGAAAAGCAAAAGAAACTTAAAGAGGAGAGAGACAAGGAATATCAAATCATTAAGGATGCTAAGGACATTTTGTCTAAAGCATTAGGTATTAAAGTAGACTCCTCTCAACATGTTTTGTTACAATTAGAAGAAGTAGTAAATAAATACAATGAGGATTCATCTGGGATAGAAAAGTTAGTTGAAAAAGCTGAGAAGAGATTCAACAATAAAGTGCTTGAGCACATTGCTCAGCACATAGCTATTAATCAAGTTGAATTATCTTCAGTTTTGTCAAACATTGAATCTTCCTATTCGAATGTTACCTCTCTTTTGGCTAGACTATGCAATGTTGTCGAGTTCACAAAGGATGTCAAGGACAAAATGAATAAAATTGATGAGGATTTGAAGATTAGCATACAGAAGTTGTAACTTGAACCAAGTTCAAGCTCTGCTCATCACATGAAAATCTCATACCTATCAAATACGCAGTCAGAACTACTGAAAGAAGACACAAGGATCTGGTCCACACTGCTAGACATTCAGAACATGATCCTTCCCATCATGAATACAATGTACAAGCACATTGAACATTCCAAAACATTGATTCATGACAATCAGTTCTCAATAGCAGATCACATGATTGAACTCTCTGCAGAAGTCCAAAGTGCAATCCAAACATGCAAGATTCTGCAAGAAAATTGGGACAGAACCCTGGCACTGATAATGAAGGTACATTCTGATTTTCTATCAAATTTTGGATTCTCTCTGTAAATCACTTGTATATACACCTTTGGCATTATCGTCAAAAAGGGGGAGATATGTATAGAGGGAGATATGTATATGTATAGAAGAAAAGAAGAAAAAGTTAGCACATTGAAAGGGGGAGACAATTTATAAAGCCCTATGACAAAGACAAATTTTGAAAAATCAAAATAAATCTCAGCATGGTTCATGTATATAAGTTTTGGGCAATAAGTGTTTTTGTCACTAATGCCAAAGGGGGAGATTGTTGGCATTAAGCAGGATTGCCACTAGTGACAACACTTATTTGCATTCACAGTGAAAATCGAGCAGAACAGTGCAAACCGAGCAGAACAGTGCAAACCAAGCAGAACAGTGCAAACCGAGCAGAACAGTGCAAACCGAGCAGGACAGTGCAAACCGAGCAGGACAATGTAAACTGAGTAACATTATGTCTACCGAGTCACCAGTATTTACCGAGTTCAAAACCTACCGAGTGATCAGTATGAACCAAGCCTTCACTTCTACCAAGTGCATGACGATGCCGAGTAATGCAGTGGACGCCGAGTATCAGAAAGTCACCGAGTTAGTTTGCAGGAACCGAGTAACCATACTTGGGCCGACTTAGTAGCACTTATGTTTATTTGTCAAGCTAACTTTGTAATTGTAATTAATTGTTTAGACTTGTATATAAACAATGTTGTAAAATACCAAGATGTATTGTAATGAGTATGAATATGAAATAGAAGAGAAAATCAGAGATAAGCGAATTACAAAGGGCTACAGCAGTATAAGGAACAGCAAAGACAAATTCATCACAGAAGGTGATCAATACATTAGCGAATCTCATTCAGCAATCCAATTGCAAAGCAAGAGATCTACTGTTTCATCCTAACAAGTGAATCAGTACTAAAATCCTTTAACCGGGTAGACTTAACAGTCTTTTTTAAAATCTCTTTACCGAGTACATACTTCTTTTGTAAGTTTGTAAAAATCCTCTAAGAAGGTGGACCTAGCAGTCCTTATTGCTCCTAGCAGGGCAGATCATCAGAAATGATCAATTGTAAGCCTTAACCGGCCAACTTTATACTGCAGTACTAAAGCTTTGTGGGTTTCATCCCCACCCCAGTTTTACTTTCTTTTTTGGAAGGTTTCTGGGTAACCAAATCTATGTGTCATTGTTGTGAATGTTTTTAAGTTTCATGCTTTCTATATGCATAAGGATAAAGTAAACTATATGTTAATACATCTGTTATTGAAAGAAAATTTGGAGTTACTGATTCACCCCTCCCCTCTCAGTAACTTGGTTAATTCCTGAATATTTCCAACAGTTACTCCTTGTACTTGTGTTCCATTCTATTGTAATCCATTTTTTTGAATATATGTAATGGAGTAATTTGAATTATCTTCTATGTTCATAGTTAATCAAAACCAACCAAGGAGGGCCCACTTGGGAGGTGGAGTAGATTAGAGTAGAGAAAGTAGTTTAGTTGTTTTCAGTAAATGAAGTAGCATTCACTGCTTATTCCTGTAGCATTATATTTGTGTTGTTCTTGAAGAATATGTAGAGCTAGCCATAGTACATGCATTAGAATGATAGGACAAGTTGGAGTTAAGTCTATGATTTCTTACATCAGTTCATTTGTTCAGCTGTGTGTTTTACTTTCCTGCAGTAATAGGTTAGTTCTTGTATGATATAAAAATACACCGTTAAGATATATTTTTATATGTATGACAAGGTATATATTTTTATGTGTATGGGGGAATGTAAGATCTACTTCTTAATCCAAATTCCCAAAGGAAAGATCCAAATTGATCAACCAAAAGAAAATGATTAATGCACAAATGAATCAATCTATGGAGAATATGAAGAAAGGATAAAACCTTGTATTCCGTTATAGAAATTATGTATTGAAATCTTGATTGAATTGAAGACAAATAATAACCTCAAAATATGATAGATCTAGAAAATGTTGTTTTATGGTGTTTGTGTTCAATTTTAGGAATTTTTGCAATTGGATTTGGTATGGAAATGTAGAAATAGAGAAAACCCAGAAACCTTTTGCCTATCTAAGAAAGGTCAACCTTGACTCAAGACCGGGGTAAGATCTTACCCCAGAGCACAATCTTACCCCAAAAATTTGACCTTGACCTGCACTACTCTGATAGAAATTTTGTTTGCAGATCCTGAAAGTTCACCGAAAATGGTATCTAGATCTAAACTGAGATTTATTGTCTCACACCTGTACCTACAAGAAAAAGGGTTTTGTTTTTTGGATGAGGGGTTTTCCTTGGTCAAACCTTAGTTTTGGAATTAACCTTTAAATATAATTGAAATGGCAAAAAATAAACAAAGTAAATGGAGCTATTCACCTTGCTTATGTTGAAATTATTGTGGAGGATTTGAATCCTTGAATCCACAAGTATGGATGCTCCAAATGAATGCATAATTGCATGTAGGATGTCTCAAATTATTTGTATTAGATCTTCAATAGCAATCTTGAATGGTTCTTGGAATAGGAAGAATCTTGAATGGAAATGGATGGAGAAATATTCAACAAGAGGTCTCCAAAGAGATTGAATCCTTCAATGACTATCAATGGATCTCCTTGATGAATTGGATCTTGAATGTTTGAATGCTTGAAGATGAATGAATTCTTGAATTCTTTCCTTCTCCTTCTTTCTTTCTTGATCACTTGATTTCACTTATGCTTGAATTCAATGGTGAGTGGATGTGAAAATGAGAGAGAAAGACTTCCTTTTATACTAGTTTAGGGCACAAACTTCTAGAGAGGCTGACATAGGAGAATTAAATTCCCATTTAAACCTTTAACATCTAGAAATGGACCTAGATTAGATATAATTTAAGAGTTTACTATTATTAAATCTGAAATTATCGACCCAAAAGTGGGAAATAAAACTTTCCAAAGCCTGACATCCAGAAACTTCCAGGATTTGAAATTTGGACCTAGGGTTAGGGTCAAGGTCGACTCTAACCTAACTCAAGGTCAAGGTTGACCTTGACCTAGGCTAGGTTTGAGGTTATTCTTGACCTAGAAGGTCGACCTTGACCCTGAGGTCAAGAATATCAGATCCTCAGGATAAAGTGCCAGAAAAGGCTAGAAAAAGGTGGGAAGATAAGCAGAATAGGGGGAAAAAAGATAGATCCAGTGAAAGGTCCTCTCAAGGCGCTTGACATGACCCTAGACCGCTTACTCTAAGGGATAAACTGGTCCTAAATGGAAGTGTTTCTTGTTTTTTATGATACATTTAGCCCCCACTTTAGCAAGAGTATGGACTTGATGAAAACTCTTAGTAAAGGAGATCACAATGAAAAAGATAATCTTATTGAAATAAAAGGGACAAAGGAATCCTCAAGCCCCTAGGGACTCAAGTCTTTGTCAAATCCAAAATTAAAATAAGAGAGACATCTCTAGAAAAGAGAGAGAAGAGGGTGTGATTATCTCATCCAATGAGAACTTATGTCCCATTGTGAATCACACAAGGAAACAATACAACTAGAAAAATTGAATTGAACCTCCTAGTAAATGTGGCTACTCACTAGTCAACCCATCAAAGATTCACCCTCGGGAATATTCTATTCCACAAGAGAAAATCCAAAAACAAAAGAGATCGAGTCTTAAGGACACCTCTAGCCTTAAGGGATCAAAATTTGAAAACTGGAGGGACCAAGAGATCCTATAAGATAAAAATCCATGCTTTAAGGATTAGTCACTAATCCATAAAGGGAGAAAAGAGCCTTGAAAAATATATGTATTGAAAGTTCATGTGTACAACAAGTGAGCAGAGCGTATGCTCCCATGTTAAAGTCATTGCTAACACTTTAACAGGAGCAATGGTTTTATCAGAAACATTAGCTCCACTAATTACATTTCCACTACGAGATGCCCCAAATGAAGATAAATCAAGGGAAATACCACATAAACATATAGAGAACATAGAAGGGATGTATCTGCCATAGGGTTAGTATGATCATAAGATAATATATATATATGATATTATTACAAATGAATTAACATCATTCCCCAAAGAAAGTAGAACTCCAATCACAATGGAGGAAAGAACACATAAGAGTTATGAAGGAGAGTATTTTTGGACCAGGACATGGAGACCAAAAAGATTCAGTGCTACCAAGTCACAAATCCAAGCGGACTACACAAGGAAACATTTATGAACAATAGCACAGGTACAAAATAACATGAAACACCATATAGAAGAATAGAGATACATATAGAGGAATTGTACAATAGATTTGTTTCCTTCATCACCTTGCACCAACAAAGTAACAAGGGTTATATGAAATAATCTAACAAACATTTAGCAAACACATTATGGGAGAAGCACAGTATAACAAGAAAACACACAAAAAGATACCATGAAGGACTAACCAATCAAGCATACCGCCTACTCTCCCCATCTCATTCTATATCATTTTAGGAAGGTGGGAAACTCACAAGAGGGACTATATCCTACACTGTAGGAATAATAGCCAGTTCTAAACAAGGATCCTCTTGAGAATCATAATGTTCAATACTAGGTGTAATTATCAATTTTGATGAAATCATACTAGGTAAATCAATGTCAATGTCAATAGTTTCATATTCATCATTTACATCATTAGTATCATCAAGAGTATCTTCTTCATCCAGATTAATCAAAATAGGATCTAAGATACAAATAGAATCATCATAATCATGCATCTTAACATCATTATTAGTATTAACTTGTTCTAACACATCATGCATAGATTGATCAAAAGAAGGTAAAGAACTTTGAATAATAGAGGCACGAGCCTTAGCTTGAGCCTGACACTTCTTATGATGTTCATTAGCAGATTGGTTACATTTTGTTTTATTTGAATTGTGTTGAGATATAGGAGGGACAACTATTGGTTCCTTCACAGGTTCTATAGGTGGATCAGTAGAGTTTTTAGTATGCTAAAAAGAAACACTAGGAGCTTGATTAATAGAATTAGAAGCCATGGATAAAGGAGGTATGGAAGGTGTAGGTAAAAGACCATAGTTAAGATCCCTCTAAGACATGATTAATTCAAGAATCTTATGATTCCTATAGGCTTGATATGATTGAAAGAGGTTACCAGGTCGAGAAGGACATGAATTAGGTAATGAAGGCCAAAAGAAGTCAAGTGTAGAAAAATCCATGGGCCTAGAAGTTTGATATAAACTATGACTAATTTTCTTCACTTCTTCATCATGAATTAATTTAAGACACTTATGGATAGGAGAAGAAATAACATGTATGGCGTTCAACCAAGGCAAACCAAGCTTAACTTGAAATTGATCAGAAGTAGGAACAACAACAAAGGTAGTGTCCACAATTTTACCACCATGCTCAACTGGAAAGTTAATAGAACCAAATGATGGATAAAGAAAACCATTACAAGTTTGAATCTACACATTAGATATATCATAAGAATCACATTGTAAGTTCTTCATAAAAAAAATTTCTTTAGTAATAACATTGACTAAGGATGTAGGATCAACTAGACAAATGCATGTAGGTATCTTAGAAATCCTAGCATAGATGTAAAGGGGACCATCAGGAGATTTAATAGTCTTAGAATCATCAAAGGTAATCAAGAGTTCCCTAGGTCTTTTATTCTTAGGTTTTTTTTGAGGTTTTGGTTAAGGTTTCAGTTTAGGTTGAGGTGGAACTTGAGGTTGAGTTTGAGGTTAAAGCTAGGGTGGAGACACATATTGAGACAAAGCAACATGCTCCACATGGTTAACAATGTGTGTAAGATCATCTATTTTTAAATCATAAACAATATCCACAAAAGATGGCTGAGGGATGGTATAAGTATCATGTGTAGGAAAAGGATTCGTATAAATTTGAAGGTTTTGATTAGGAGGAAAGATAGATTTGTTCCCACTACCACCAAAATTATAAAAAGATAAAGAATTAGAATCAATTAAGTATTGAACCTTATGTTTTAAAGAATAATACTTCTCACTATCTTGGCCATTATGATGATGATATTGACAAAAGGCTTTAGAATCAAAGGATTTGGATGTCACCATAGTAGGTAAAAGAGGCTAAATAGGAGGTAAAATAATCATATTAGTATTTAAAAACCTATTCATAATAGAATGTAAAGATTCAGAAAGAGGAGTAAACATAGGATTCAAATGAAAATCAATGGATGCATAAGTAGCATTGTGGGATGCAACATAAACTTGATCAGTAACTACATTTGCTTATTTATTTATCTTGACATAGTGATTGAGTTTTTTATATTTATTTGGATTAGGAGCAACATCACTCTTATCAACTGGAACAGGATCCATTGGAGTGTTGCTCTCAAATTGACTCACTTGTAATTGATAATGATGAAGCGCTGCACAAAGTTTTTGAAAAGAGGTAAATTCAGTAAGCTAAATCTTATCTCTAATATCATTTTGCAGATTTGAAATAAACATATGTTGAATACCCATATTAGGAACATGATAAGAAATCTAAGCATGAAAATGCTTAAATCTACCAATGAATTCAATCAATTTTTCCTTAGTATTCTATTTACAATGCATAAAATTAGTTAAGGACACTTGCAGACCAATGTTATTTTAAAATTGTTGAATAAAAGCATTGGAAATTTTTGGAAAAGATTCAATAGAATAAGGAGGAAAGGAAAAATACCATTGTAAGGCCTTGTCACGAGAAGTTCTAGCAAACAACTTGGCTAAAATCCTATGATCATGAGCATAGTCACTACAAAGGATTTGAAATGTTTTAACATGAGTAATAGGGTCTCCCTTACCATTGTAATTCTCAAGACAAGGCATATCGGCTTGCTGAGGAACAAGAAAAAGAATGATGTCTAGGGATAAAGGACTTCCCATGTCACATGTAGGAATGCTAAACTTGGATTGAGTCAAGGATGCAAGTTTTTGTTTTAAAGATGATAGAGTTTGAGCTAAACTAATTATTGTGGATTCATTAGAGGAAATAGGAGGCATAGCAATATTAGAAACACTAGGTAAAGTATATGAAGTAGCAGTAATGGAAGATACAACTAGAGGAACACTTTGAACCAAAATTGGAAGAGGATTGGAATAAGTAAAAGGAACATTATGGTAAAAAAGTTGTGATGTAGGAAGAGACATAGGAGGAACACTCATAGGAAGAAAGGGAACCAATGTAGTCACCAAAGAAGGAGTATAAGTAGGAATTCTATGTAAAGGAACAAAAGAAGGCTCCGCACTAGTGATAGGAGGAGTCAATCCTAAATCTTGAGCTTCTTGAGCTAAAGGTTTAACATTTGAATGCACGAGGTGATTGATACCATGTAGGAGATTAACACCTTGATCATTATCATGAAGGACTTTCTTAAGAGCCTCTATAGCTTGAATAGAATCTTGATTATGGTTTTCTTGAATAAGCCAATGACCCATTTTATCAAGTTCGGTTGAAATTTTTTGGACTTGTTCAGGAGGAGCTCTTAAAGCATCATCCTCATCATGAGATGAGTGAGAAGAGTTTTTCTCCACAATAGGATTGGAATCATGAATAATCAAATTGTCATCCAGGATCCTAAGGAAAGGAGAGGAAGACTCAGGATCAAAGGTACCCATAAGTCTATGACTTCTTCTAACTAAAATATTATAAGTAGGACTAGAGGTAGTAAAGCTCATATACCAATTTAATGCAAATGACCTAAACTAGGAAAACACAAAGCATGAAAAAATAAATGTTTTTATATTTTTATTTTATATGAGATGCAAACACAAAAGAGATCTAATACATGCAAGATCTAACACCATAAAAGAAAGAGTTGTCTATCGCAGGTTCACAAAAATGTAAGATATAAAAATAAACCTTTAAGACATTTTTATATGTATGACAAGGTATATATTTTTATGTGTATGGGGGAATGTAAGATCTACTCCTTAATCCAAATTCCCAAAGTAAAGATCCAAATTGATCAACCAAAAGAAAATGATTAATGCACAAATGACTCAATCTATGGAGAATATGAAGAAAGGAGAAAACCTTTTATTCCATTATAGAAAGTATGTATTGAAATCTTGATTGAATTGAAGACAAATACTAACCTCAAAATATGACAGATCTAGAAAATGCTATTTTCTAGTGTGTGTGTTCAGTTTCAAGAAATTCTGCAACCGGATCTGGCCTGGAAATGTAGAAACAAAGAAAAACCAGAAACCTTTTGCTTTTCTAAGAAAGGTTGACCTTGACCCAAGACCAGGGTAAGATCTTACCCTAGGGCACAATCTTACCCCAAAAATTTGACCTTGACCAACACTACTCTGACAGAAATTTTGTTCGTGGATCCTAAAAGTTCATCGAAAAGGGTATCAAGATCTGAACTGAGATTCATTGTCCCACACCTATACCTACAAGAAAAAGGTTTTTGGTTTTTGGATGAGGGGATTTCCTTGGTCAAATCCCAATTTTGGAATTAATCTTGAAATATAATTGAAATGGCAACAAATAAACAAAGAAAATGGAACTATTCACATTTCTTATATTGAAATTCTTGTGGAGGATTTGAATCCTTGAATTCACAAGTATGGATGCTCCAAATGAATGTATAATTTCATTTAGGATGTCTCAAATCATTTGCATTAGATATTCAACACCAATATTGAATGGATCTTGGAATAGGAAGAAACTTGAATGGAAATGGATGGACAAATCTTCAACAAGAGTGCTCCAAAGAGATTGGATCCTTCAGTGGCTATCAATTCATCTCCTTGATGAATTGGATCTTGAATGTTTGAATGCTTGATGCTTGAATATTAATGAATTCTTGAATTATTTCCTTCTCCTTCTTGCTTTCTTGATCACTTGACTGCACCTATGCTTGAATTCAATGGTTAGTGGATGTGAAAATAAGAGAGAAAGGCTTCCTTTTATACTAGTCTAGGGCACAAACTTCTAGAGAGGCCGACATAGGAGAATTAAATTCCCATTTAAACCATTACCCCTAGATATGGACCTAAATTAAATATAATTTAAGAGTTTACTATTTTGAAATCTGAAACAGCCGACCCGAAAGGAGGAAATAAAACTTTCTGTAGCCCGACAATTGAAAACTTTCAGGATTTGAAATTTGGACCCAGGGTAAGGTTGAGGTTGACTCTAACCTAGGTCAGGGTTGAGGTTGACCTTGACCCAGAAGGTCAACCTTGACCCTAAGGTCAAGAATCTCATATCCTCAGGATAAAGTGCCATAAAAAGGCTGAAAAAGGTGGGGAGATAAGTAGAATAGGGGGGAAAAAGCTAGATCCAGTCAAAGACCCACTCAAGGCACTTGACATGACCCCAAACCACTTACTCAGAGGGCTAAACCGGTCCTAAATGGAAGTGTTTCCATTTTTCAATGATACAATTCTTTCTATGCATTTTCCTTTCCTGTAGCTTAAGTAAGATGACTTTATAAGAGGCTTAGTGGACAAACTATGTTGTCCCATTTCAAGTCTATGTCCCTCAGTTGACAATTTAAATGCACTATGTGATAGGGAAATAATACCCAGTCTGAATACACTATTCCTAGGGAAAGCTTTGGTGTAATTATTATTACCTATTATGGGGTTGTTCAAGCACTAGGGACTTCATATAGCGAGTGAACAAGTTTTTATATATGTGTTTGGAATGGCACAAAGACTTAGGTAAACCATTTTGGCCAACTTTTATGCATGATTTAATGATCATTAAGACAATTAAGGACTTGATTATGCATTATAATTATGATCATTAATTCCCATGTAAGTGATGTAACCAATCAATAAAAGGGAAAGTATAAGAGGAAAAAGTGATGAATCTAGATCATTGACCTTGATCTAGAAGCTTGATCAATTATCTATTTAAGGTGACATCTAAACCCTAATATGTAGAATTAGGAGATCTCACACGTATGTGGAAGGAGAAATTTTTTGGATGTCAAAAGCTAAGATCAAGAAAAGTGACTGAGTAGAGCAGTGAAGGAAAAAATAGAGTTGTATCATATTTTGAGATCAAATAAGAATTGGAAAAAGGAGATTTGTTATAAGCATTTGAAGTGCAAGCTGAAGGATCAGGTACTGATACATTCTAGCAAGTGAATCATGGTAAATCTCTTAATAGAGTGGTCCTAATAGACCTTTGTAAATCTCCTAATAGAGTGCTTACTTATTTGTAAGTTTAAATCCTTTAATCAAGGTAGATTGTATAAGTCTATAATCTCTTTGCAGGGCAGACCCCTCATAGGGAAGATCACCATAAGTGATCAAAACTTTTTATCCCTAATAGGCACACTTTATTATTGCAGTAGTGGAGATTTGTGGGTGTCATCCCACCCCAGTTTTACCTTTCAAGGGTTTTTGTGTTACCAAATCTTTGTGTTGTGTGTTTCATTTTCATGGATGATTATTAGCAGTTAGATCTATTTTAGAATTGAATTTTATGTTTATAATATACATATTGAATTTGTGTCAAAGAGTAAAATTTTTATGGATAACTAAGTCACCCCTCTCTGAGTATCTTAATTTTCCAATAAAACTTCCAACAATTGGTATCAGATATTTATTCTCTTATAAGAAGTCTAACCACTTGAGAGTTAAGAGCTTGGAGATGGAGGCTAATAAGTTGGGAAATATGATAGAGAATTAGAAGATTGACATCCATCTTGCATTGCATCAGCTTGAAACAACAAGAGAAGAATTGAATACATTCTTAAAGAGAAGGAAAGAATTGGCAATCCAACTGAGTGAAACTCAATATCAAGAAGAAGAAATTAAAGGTCTATTTGATAATGGAAATTCTAGTGAAAGTGATTCAAAAATAGAAGATCTATTGGAGAGAAATAATTGACTAAATGAAGAAGTAAAAAGTTTTAGGAAAGAATAGGAAATTTAATTAGTAAGACTATGTGAAGTGATTGAATAGAAAAAGAAAGATGAGGAAGACAAGACAATGGTAGAAGAAGGTAAGAGACAAATGACTACTAGAATTTATGAAAGGATATGTGATGTGTAAAGGCTTAAAAATAATCAATTAGACATGGTAAATCAACTGTTACTTGCAAATCAAGAGTTAAAAAGGAAAGACATGGAAATTACAAATCTAAGATTAGAGAATAATCAATTGAAAAATGAGTTAAGATTTGAAAGGGAACTCATTGAGAGTATGAAAAAATCTAATGAAGCTATGAGATATTTTGAGGAACTAATGAGATCACCAAGAAGATCTAGTGACACCTCTAGACTAGGCCATACCAAGAACCTATCATCCACTGAAGAAGGAGAATCATCAAAGGGTGGAGAACAAAGGAATGCAAAGTCAAAGAACAAAAAACCTACATGTCATCACCATGGGAGACTAGGACACACTACAAACATTTGTAGAAGAAATAATGGTAAGTCTAATCCTAAGCCTAAATTCAATGGATATTTCTTTAACTGTAAAAACCATGGACATCAAGCATATGAATGCAAGTCAAAGGATAGCAATAAATATATGAATTTAAAGTAAATTGTTTTAATTATCATAAATATAGTCATAGAGGACAAGAATGCAGATCAAATGCAAAATCAAAGTGGACATCCAAGAAGAAAGGTAATGCACCTAGGAAAGGTAACACATTAAATTATGATTACAATACATGGTATAGTTGTCATTATTGTAGAGAATATGGTCATATTGGAGAAAATTGTATCAGAACATAGTTTAGAGGTAAATCCAAGAGTGGGATGAATGGAATTTTTGTCTTTTATAATTTTCACAAGATTGGTCATATAAAAAGAGACTCTAGGACTAGAGCACCAGCACTGAGTAATGGACAAAGAAAAGGTAAAGAGACTATTGATTAGATAAAGTACTAGATGAATCAAACATGGAGAAAGAAAGAGGAAGAAAGCAATAGTGGAAGTAGTGAACCTGAGATCACCCAATCTAATGGATCAGGTGATCACACTACTTCTAACTAACAAAAGAATGTATGTAAGGAACTATATTTTCAAATGTTATGTTTTACACTAGTTCCTAACATTAGATGTGTTAAAATCCATATCTACATAAGTTAAGATGCATTAGGACATATTTAAGGAAATTAGTACCGACAAAAGAGTTAATATGCACAATTGGTCTCAAGCATCAGTATTTGTCTGTGGTGACTGAGTCTCTCAGTATGTGTTGAGCTCCCATAATGATCGACAATGAAAACTTTAGTGGTGATTATTCACCATTTGGTGAATGTCACATGTCGGCATCCCACAATTTGGTGAATATATTTCACAAATGGGATTGACCCTATCATCCTGAGTTTATTAAAATTGGGTCCAAAGCCTGGGCCCATTGCCCATCATTTTATTTAATTTTGTCCATTTCTTGGACATTATCGCCAATGGCATATATTTTAGGATGATATTTTTTTAAAACATTTGCCTATATTTTTAAAGAGGCTCCAAATGGATGGCCTATATTTGCTAATAGTTTTTTATATATATTTTTAGGTGGCCCCAACTTTGCTAGCCATTTTACAGATGTGTGTCTCAAACCGATGCATTTTTGCCAACTTTATTAATCATACCAAGGTATTGGTTGACCCATAATCACCTAGGAAATAAAACAAGATGTGTTATAATCATGCGGGCTTCGCCAAATATTTGGACACCGACCTAATACCTCCCGCCCAATTCACCAAAAAAGATTATTATAAATACATTCATAGATCAATGTTATTGTACACAATTTGGATCGGTTCAATTTGATCAATAGCAAAGTTTAGACTATTGAGTCTTGACTACTTTGGAGAGTCGCAACTACAATTGAATTTGAGGCAAAGGTAAGTGATTATTATTCTACGACTATGTAAACATTGTATATTATAGTTCTATTGTCATTTATCACTTCTTCAACAAGTAAACATTTTTTTTTCATTGGTAGGTTGGTAGCCTTTATTTCATTGAAGAATTGAGATGTCAAACAAGAATAAGGGTAAGGCTCTGACATATGGGGAAATCCAAGAGAGGCCAACAAAACATAGAACCTTATCATCGTACTTTGGTCATGGTGTTGGAAATGTTTCTGGCCAAAATCGGGAAGCTACTTCATCACAAGAAGATTTTCAAGATTCACAACCTAAACCTACATGACATATTGAAGAAGTCAGTGAACTTGATATCTTAGATCACGATGAACTTGAAGAATATTTTTAGTTAAATACCCAGAGTATCCATAATGATATAATCCACTTGGATGAGACTGAGAATGTTAGAGAAGATGATGGTGCAGGGAAGAAGAAAAGAAAATACAAATCAAAGAATGATAGGATGTGGGATCTGTCAAGGAATTTTCAAGTAGAATGGGTGTCAAAGTGTCCATTCATTGAACCACTAGGCAATCCAATTGAAGGGGAGCCTCCAGTAGAATGAAAATGTAAGATTTGTAGCTAGATAAATAAAAGGAAAAGAGGTTGCAGCTAAAAATTGACACCATAGAGAAGCATATGGGTAAAGTTTATGAAAAGAAAACCATAGATGGAGTTCAAAAATTAGTGATAAGATGGAAAAAAAAGGAGGAATCTTAGCATGTTAGTAATGTAGAATCATATTAATTTCAACATAATATTAAGATGAAGCTTGGTGAAGTTAAAGGCTCTATTGAAGCTTGTTTTGGAAAAGCATTGGAAGTAGAACTAATGGGAAAAGCTATTCAGTTAAGTGTTGTATTTAATATTTTGAGCAGAGGGCATCCTATGACAGACTACCCATCATTAACTACTTTATTACACTTTTTGAAAGTTTTTAACTATCCTAACAGTCACTGGTCAATAAATAGTGGATGGGAATGGGCAAGTTGTCTTACCAAGGTTGAAAAAGAGGATCTGAAGGCAAAAAATAAAGAGTCAAATTTTATTGCATTGTCTTTAGACAAGGTTACAATAGTAGACATTACTTCCTAGGTATGCATGCATGTTTATACTATACAAAATTTTGTTCACCAACCTCATCTACTAACTATTGCTAAAATGAAGGATAATGTGACAGCAAAAAATCTATTTGAACTAGTAAAGAGTTCTCTAATTGAATATGGAGGTATAGATGACATGATGATTTCCAAAAAGCTGGTGTGTGTTGGAGTGGATGGAGCTTTAGTAATGCAAGGCCACATCAGTGGTATTTTCACAAAGATACAATCTTCTTGTGCACCCTACGTTACTCCCATTCACTGCATGGCCCACATAATGAGTCTAGCTTTTGGAGTTGTCAGCAAGCATGCTCCAATACAAAAAAATTGAATTTTTAATTAAAGAGCTCTACCAATACTTTTGTCAAAGTCCGAAATGATTGAGGGAATTTCAACACTTTGCTGAAGGACTAACCGATGGGAACAAGCTTCTTAAGGATAATGATACTACATGGATCTCTTTGGATGGATCAGCACATCGAGTTTTTTCAGAATATCAATCATTTCTTAGTCTAATAAACTCAAGTCATGATGAAGCAGGGCAACCAAAATTTCCTACACTACTGGCAATGTTAAGTAATGTAGATAAACTCTTAACATTAGTAGGTCTTCTCCCCATGCTTGAGGAAATGAGAAATTTAATGTAAAAGACCCAGCAAAGAGCTATGTATATTGCAGAATATGTTGCGCTACATAAATTGACATGTGTGATGCTTGATAATCTCTATCGATTATGTGTTGATGATGTAAAATTTTCTAGTTGGCTGAAAATCAAAGATTTGGACAATCCTGATAACTTTTTAAAAATTGGTGCAAACAGGGAGTTATGTGCAGAAGTTCACAAAGTTGAGATACCAATGAACTACTTTGCTAGGATTGAGTCCGAGGAACCAAGAAAGAACCCCAGGAGGTGAGTATCAAGTATTAGAAGGGAAGACTTTACCAAGATCATTGAGTCTGTAACAGCTTCTTTGAAGCACATTTCCTTTGATCATTCCACATAGATTAGAGCAAGATTCCCTCCAGTCGAACTACTTGAATCCATGGCTATTGTGTTTCCTTGATATTGGAGTCTGAATAGTATGAAAGATTTTAAAACTAAGCTACAAAATTTGATAGATCATTTCTGCAAAACCAAAGAGTTAAATGGAGTAACTCTAAATGGAATATTAAATGCAAATCATTTGAGAGAGAAATCGGGTCATTTTTAAATAACAATGAGGGAACAATATAATATTATGTAGAACCTTGGCGATGATGGATCGATATCAAGGCTTTGGAAAAATCTAGCTGAGAGTGAAATGTTGATTTATTCAATATTAGAATATTTCAAGCTTGTTGATTTATGCCTAACCATGATATTGGGGTCAGTGGAGGATGAGAGAGTTTTTAGTGCTTTGGGATTCCTAAAGTCAAAGCTAAAAAAATAAACTAGACAAGAATCTTGAAAATTTCTTGAGGCTCTATACATCCAGGTATGAAGTCAATAATTTTGCTTACGAAAGGGTACTAAAAATGTGGAGTAAGAAATGTCAGAGAAGAGGGTTGAGCAACATTTCAAATAAAAGTGGGACTGGGAATGCCATAGACAATGATGTCATTGAATCATTTACTGGTATCAAAACTGCTAGCAGTGAACATCAATTAAGCAGAGCTATGCAGAGTGAAGAAAACATATCGAAGAGCCAAGGAAGTTATTAAGTTGATGGTGATGAATATGATGATCTCAATAATGATATGATGTGGCAGCTTGAAGTTGAACCATTGTAGAAGTAGCATATCCTAGGTATTTGTTAAACTTTTTCCTAAAGTCTACTATCAGTTTCTGTATCTCATCATCAATCATGCATAATAGCATATTCCAAATTTCCAATGTCAAAAACATGAATGTGGTTGATAATGTCATCAAGATTCAAGATTCAATTCCACAATTAATAATGGTTTTCATTTGCATTATTCAGCTCATAAGGTACAATTATTGTAGATTTTTCACTATTTTTTTGACAACATAGCAATTCATATGTTACAATTCTTAGAGTTAGAAATACTGATTCTCATTAATTTAATTACAAATATGATACAATCTAAAAATTCATTCATTAATACTAGTAAGAACACAACTCTGTGATTCTATTTACAAAAGTCAATGACTCAATACCCATTGGCAATTTCTCAATTCACACATTGCCCAATTTCAATTTCATTACCCTAAGCCAATGACCCTGAATTCCCTTTTATAGAAACAATGGAGCAACAATAGCTTCAGGTCGATTTGCCTAATGTGAAGTCTCAAAATCTAAATCAGTAAGACAAATACAAGTCCACAATATCTCTACAACTTTAGTTGTACATTTCTGCATTTGACAGGCCAGTTTAGTAAATTAGGATTGGTAATAGCATCTGCAAGACTGCAACATTGATCCTGTTAAAAAAACAAAGTTCAAACTTGTTACTTTAAACTCAATTCTAGACTCTAGTATTTAGGATAATATCAAAGATATATACTAAAGATATAGAGATGATTGAAACTGAAAGTACTTTCACATACTATGATTGATGAGATCAAGATGATTTTGTAAGTTTCTTTAGTATGCTCCATTCTTCATCGGTTGGAAGGGAAAAAAATTTAGTGTTATAGTAAATGACCCGCAACCTCGTCAGCCATCCATACTTGGAAGATTGAGTTGAAAGAAATGTTCCTTCCATTACTGCATTCAAATTTGTGAATGTTTTGATGCACTTTTCAATGCCTTCATGAGTTCTGTCCTAAGGAAGGTTGCCTAAATCAGACGTCATTATGTCCAACTTTTTTTTGTAAGATTCTCTTCCAATGAAACTCATTGATGAGTAATCATGACTAGGACTCGAAAAACCAAGAGATATCAATTTGGTTGTTTTACTACTTATCTTAGCGATCTTTGGCTCGAATAAGGCAAGATTTTCTTTTGCTTCTGTTAGTTTTTGACATTTTTGAAAGACAGAGGTCGCCTTTATTGTTGCACCAACATGGTCCTAAATTCCCTTTCTTTCCAAATGCCTATCATTGGTTCTATTGATTTCTTGCATAATCTTCTTTGCAATTTTCTATCTATGACATAAAATTTTGTTCTTCTCAATGTGCTCTTTCAGCTTCCCAAAAACATCTATAAGAGTTTCATTCAGTTCAAACCAATCACACAACCTATCACTAGATATCTTTATTTTCCCCCAGAAGAATTTTTTTATTTTCTTGACTGTATTATTTACATGGTCATTCAAGATGTTTTCATAATTTTTAATTGTATTATTTTCCTTCTTTAGGTCTTGTCTCATTTCTAAGAACTAGTGTTCACCATGTTGTCTTATTTTCTCTGCTTTCTCTTCCCACTGTTTTGCTTTCTCTTCCCACTGTTCTGTTTTTACCCTCTCATTCTCCAATTCTTTATTTAACTTATTGTTTGCATGTCCCGCATTCTCCAAGTTTTTGTATAAACTTAATGAAGAGGCTTTTTCATCCTCAAGTTTTTTTTTGCTCTATTCCAATTTCCCTCAGAGTTTTCAGTTATGCATCCATATGTTTTTTTTGTCCAATTGTTTCTTTAGAGGATGCATTTTTTTGTCCTTCTCTCTAATTCTTTGCACTTGTTTTTTGTTGCTTTCTTAGTTGCCTTTACATTTGCCAGGTCTTCCTTTGACTTATCTATTGTTCCGTAAAGCTTTCCTTTCCCTCTCTCCAACTTCATCAGTGAACTGTAGACCACTTGGTTGGTCATTTTCAACATGTTTATCTTGTCCACATTTTAAATTTTGGATAAATCCATTTGGAGGGTGCTAACTTGAAATTGAGATGGATCTAATTGACTCTCTAGTGGAATGTTATCTCTAGCTAGGGGCATAACAACCATGAATTATATCATATCTTTATTTGGGTCATATGTGGAAAATAACCTATTGGATGTAGGTTATGCATCATGAGCTATAGCAACTACTTCCATCTTCATTGTCTTACTATTTTGTCTATTCCTATTTTTTAATTGTTCATAGTTAGTTACAAAATCATTGTAACAAAAATTAGGGTTTTGTGACACAATTGAATGTTTGAATGGTGAAATAGCACTTGCACTAATGTACGAGCTTCCACCTATGTTTCATGTGGTTTTTTGAATTCCACCATGAGGATTCGTAATACCCTGAACCATTACAAGTGGAGTTTTTGGACTGTTCTGAGGGTTTTGTCCTGAAGGTTGGGCAATTGTTGGACTCACAGTCACCATTGGCATTTTTGTACTAATACTTATCATAACCTTTTGCTTCTTTACACTACCTTGATCTTTGGGAGCCATTTTTTTCATGTCTATCTATAATGTCCTTTTCAAATTGATATCCATAGCTGTGGGAGTGGCAATTGATTTAGATTGAATCTGAGTGCTTGGAACAGGTGGAACTATACTTGAAGCTAGAACAAATGGAATTGATTGAGTTGATAAATATGATGATTGAAATCCAATACCAAGGCCTAGTTTCTTACCATGTTTTGGTGGAGCTAGTGGGTCGGGTGTAGACCAAACCCCTTGTCCAATGGGACCTAGACCACCAAAACTTGGGTAGCCCATTTTTTGTACAATATCTACCCCTTTGGTATATTTATCTTTTGTGGACTCATAAACTCCTCTACTAATTGTGGAAATCACACTGAATGTGGGATTCATAGAATCCTAGTCATAGTCATCATCATTGGTGACATATGATTCAACTGGATCCTTATTCCACAAGTCATTAAACATTTTATCCTCTTCCACCTCATAAAGATCTTTAGAGGTCTTTGGCTCACCGAGATTCTTCCTCATTTCCCAAAAATCATGAATTTTGGTTTGAGTCCAATTATCACCCATACATTCATTCATTAGGTCATTTGAAATAGATTTTGTAGATGGTTAAGCAACTTTCTAGTAGAAATTGTATGATGTCATGGCCTGAACTTTTCCTTTCTATTTGTGCAATGCCATAATTTGTGATGACAATTCCTATATTGACATATTATTTTTAGCAGCATATTTCTCCATCTCTTTTTTGACCTCATCCCAGGAATCCATGTTTTTAAATTTTTCAATCAATGGCATACTTTCATGTTGACATTTTCTTATAGAGTTCCCATTCTCTCTAAGCTTTGTTCCAATTATGTCGAGTGGATCATACTACCAGTGACTGTCAACATCAAAGCAAAAAATTATAAAAAAGGCTTGTGCCACTTTGAATCCTCTTCTCTCAAATGTGAACCCTCCAAATGAGAAAGGCAAGGAAGGAAATATCATTTTCTTTTGCTGACCATTAAAGAGTACATCTGTGCTATCCATCTATCATACATATTCCAATGAAAATACCCTCTTTGTGACATGTATTGGAAGTTTGTAGGGTTCTACCACTGAACCATAAAACCTTAACATTGTGTACTCTTCCATGAAGTACCAGTCAACCAATTGTATTTTACTTCCAAGTTGAATTAAATATCTACAAGTAGCAGCCAATCTAGGCATTGGAGTGCCTATAATTTTATCGTACATTAGTGCCAAAAAGAACTCTACAAAATTGTTGTAGTTCCTTCTATTATCAATCATCCTTATTTGAGGTGTCCACTCATATATTGGATTTTAGCCCTGACTGGAAAGCTTGTTTGTTTGAAATATTGCATGATGCTTTGCTAAGAGAAGATAACACAAGTAGGTTGTGAATCTAAATGTCTTCTGTGAACCTGTTTTAATCATTAGTAATTATTCTTGCATGCAACAAACAATGTGCTCAATAAAGTAATATTTTACTGGTCCTTTTTCAAAATGAATATGAAAAAGCATTTCAAGAATGCTGACACCCACTTGTTTTTTACTATCCAATCCCAAACAAAATGCTAGCAAGGAAATACTATCATGTGCCCATGACACAAACATTTCATAATCATAAGGAGGCTTATGATCTGGACTCAAACTAGAACCACTAGTTATTCCTCTGATATAAGAATCTCTCTGTGTTGCATCTAATTTTTCATAATCCTCTACCAGCTTTCCCAGGTTAATGTGCATGTTTGAGTTTTTTTGTTCAAACCCTAGGTTCAATAGACTAGAAAATTCACTCTCGATTATGTACAAAATTTCCTCCTGAGTATTTTTATTCACAATTGCTTTTCTATTTTCATCATAATTTTTAGCACAGACCATGACAATTTCTGGGCAAGGGAATACTTGAGGTAAAGCCATGCGTGCTGACCCATCATTCCACAATGCAATTTTATTGGTCGTTGCATTTACCATGGGGTTAAATGAAGAAAATTTTGAACCCTTATTTGGATCATTCCACTTATTTTCAAGTGCAAATATAATTTCCATTATTCCCTTATTTCCATGAATAAAAGGATCATAAATATCATGGAATAAATCAATGAAACCTGGTGTTTTAAGAAAATTGTGGAATTCTATTATCTGACTTGGCTTTTTACTCATAGTCTTATTCTTGATATTTTTTTTGCCCTTTGTGGTAAGCTGGTAACCTAAACCGTTATTACTATTTACTTGTAGGAAAATTCAAATATTTATACACAGCTACAAGCCTACAATTTACAGGGGTGATTCAAAATTAAACCCTAACAAGTAAAAGGCTAAATTTTTTTGTATAATATAAACAGTAAAGTTGTAAATCAAGAGATTTGAAAAATTTAAAATGCGGAACCTACGTAGTTACATGTTACCCTTAGTTTCAATTTTTGTAGACTATGACTAGAAAGAGACTCGAGAGCTAAGAGACTTTGTTTCTTTCCTCGGACCTCAATCCTCAACCTATAAATTTATACTGCAGACTACTTAATAACTTATACTTATAAATGAAAAATTAGATTGGAAACTTAAACGCAAAAAGTGTACAATCTACAGTCGTCACACTTGTCATTGACCATGTGAGTGGGCAGGCATCATGAATCTGGAATGGGTTTGCAAAGAAGTTGTATTTCTTTTCCCTTTCGACCTGAAATACAGCTTCGATCGTTGATCTACAATCATCCAATGGTCATAATGTCAATGTAATGTTAGTCACTATTTGGTGTGGTGGCACTGTGGCTCCCATTAACTCACCTTGTCACCTGATGGCTGAGTCACCTCACGAGTCAAACATGTCATGTCATCATCAAATGAAATTGTTGGTAAGTCATGCGAGATTGTGAGTGGAACGTGTTTAGTGACACGTGTCATGATTCCAAAATGGGTTTGAAAAGATGGGGTTTCTTTTTCCTTTCAGCCCAAAATACAACTTCGGTCATTGATCTACAATCATCCAACGATCATTATGTCATTGTTAGTAACTATCTTGGGAGTGCACTACGTGATGTGGTGGCCTTGTGGGTCCCATTAACTCACCTAGTTGCGTTGACCCACCTCACGAATCAAACATGTCACGTCATCATCAAATTGAAATGACATTGTTGGTAGACCATGCGAGACTATGAGTAGAATGTGTTTAGTGACATCTGTCATGATTTTGGAATGGATTTGAAAAGATGGGTTGCTTTTCCCTTTCATCTCGAAGTCCATTGTACATTGTCGATCTGTGCTCATCCAACAGTAGTTATTTGCAACAGACATTGTTAAATGTTATACTGTTATTATTTCCTTTGTAGATATTAATTAATAATGGATAATAAGTTAATAAAATTTAAAGTTATTTAATCAAATAGTAACAATTCAAAATGCACTATTTTTTTAATAATATTACTTAAGTTAGTGTTTAGAGATTACAAGATTTCTCATTTTTGTGGTCGCTAACTCGCTAGGTCTCCCAAACATGAGTTATTAGTTAAAGTAATATTTTTTATTGATTATATAGTATACTTAAAGTTAAAATAATATTTTTTATTGATTATAACTTTAACGTTGATAATTATAATCACATATAATTCTCATACCTTATAATTAGAAAACCATAAATTCTTTCTCTAACCTTATTAATTCATTTGTCCTTCAAATTGATTATATAGTATACTTAATGTTAAAATGATATTTTTTATTTATTATAACTTTAACGTTGATAATTATAATCACATATAATTCTCATACATTATAATTCTAACCTTATTAATTCATTTGTCTTTCAAAATTCTATAAATCTTTCATATTAACTACCATTGTCTACATTGTAAAACTATGATACATTTTAAATATTTAGATTTAAAAATGGAAATACAAACAGTTATATAGCAGTTGGTGTCAGTAGTGTTCCTGACAGAGTTACAGGAAGTGTTTTGTGTATGGTTGTTCATATAGTTATCATGGAGCCTTGTGCGCTTGGATATATTTTGAAGACATGTTAGTGAAGTTTCAGTTATGGACACATAGTCTGTTGATGAGTAGAATTGAAGTTATGCAGTTGCTATTCACCAGCAGTAGTTTCTTGTGTTCATTCAGAAGAGCCGACATAGATTTTATTGATTATGTAGTTGCGCCTATCTTGTGAGTATGCGCCCTTGAATTTAAAAATGGAAATACCATCCACATCGTTTGAAAATTTCCTTATTTCTACTGAAACATACTTACAAGTTACATCATACATGTCAAATACAAAGATAAAGCAACTAATTAAAATATTGCAATCACAATGACAGAGAAGTCTAAAAACCATTTTTTGTACCCATAAACACAATTTGAAATGAGCTAAAGCTTGCAAAAATTTCATTGTACTTTTTCATAAAATTATAATTACATTATCCACTTCCAGTACAATACTACAAAGAGAAACCTACTATTATACTATAAACAAAAAAACCCAAAAATGAGGTATGTTTTTATCAAAAAAAACCACTAGTAGTCCACTAGTGATTTTTCCCTTCGGCTCCATCTAAGTAGAATTCTACAAAGAGGATTAACTATGAGAATTCATTGAGCCACCCATATTTCCCCACTTGAGCCTCCTCTTTGTCAACCATAAACCACTTACAAAGAAAATCCCTGGCAATTAGCACCCATTTCGTATGGCACTTCAACTGCCCAATAGTTAGGCCCAACAGAAAAGGCTACATGGCCACATTCTGGCCTGGGAGGAGAATCTTGGGTATTTCACTTGCCCAAGGGATCCCCGCCACTAATTTTGTGAACATGAAAACATTAACATTGTCCCCCAAGTATTCTTCTTTAAAAACCCTCCTCAACAGCATTAACATGTCCACCTTCTCTCCTTCGAGGTCGAGAAGAGATGCCCAAAACTGGGACATAATGTCCATGTTGACCCGGTGCCTATCTTCATTGCTCAGAAACTCTCAGCCCACCACCATTTTCATAGCCTCTATTACGAAAGGCATGCCCTTCTTACAAATAGATTCTAAGGTTTCATTAGAAAAGGAACCCAAAAAATCCTTCTGGGCCTCCTCAAATGTGCATCTAAGTCTAATTGGAATGTCCATCTAAAACAATAAAACTTCAGCAAACTTAAAAACAAATTATTTGTAGAGTGCAAACTACAGACCCTAAACAAACAAATTATCTAGTAGACTAGCAAAGGCCAAATACAAATCGATGAATAATGAAGCTAGATCATCCATAAATAGCCCTTATATCCTTGATCGTTACTTAGGAATAAATTATTCTATCTTTAATGGTATTAAATCCATTGTCCTTAATATGCCTCTAAATCTTTCATGTAAATCTTTCCCCTAAATGCATGGGTGTGAAAAATTAAAATTTTGTCCTTAATCTTTCATAACTGGCAGTAAATCTTTCCCATTAATGAAAAACTGTCAGAAATCGGTTAGATCACCTATACAAATTTGGAAGTGGTGTTTGACAACTAAAGAATCTGATAGCTAAAGAATATGAACAATGTAATCTGTAGACAAGTTGATAACCCTAATTTTCTATGTGTCAACATTCTGGTGACTTTCTTGACAACTCTTTTTCCTTCAAGAAATTGGGGCGGAAATTAAACTTCATCCATTGATCTTGGATCATCAGACGGTCTCAAAAAATTGTTAGAAAGTAAAGTCCACCAAGATAACTGAGAGGGGGGGGGGGGGGGGCTGAATCAGTTATCAAATAATTATAACTTTTATCATCTTTAATAGCATTAAACCATATAAGCAATATAATTACCAACCATAGAAAGATATTCATACACAATAACACAATGACACAAGATATGTTGACTAGGGAACCTCTTGATCAAAGAGTAAACCCCAGTGGGAATGATGCCCATAAAAGATGCAATAATATGAATATTCCTTGTGAAAGGATGGACTCTATTAGGAGTCTTATGAAATACATTCAGTACATATGAATCCCTGTTAGGAGATTTTGAATCCATGTTAAAAGATTCTAACCCTGTTAAGAGTTATGGAAGACAGAAGGACCCACTGCACAAACAGCTTTAGGGTAAGATCACTAAACACACTATCCAAGTAATCTTTGTATTAATCAATAGAATAATATGTTACCTCTTCTCTGACTATGCCAAACCACACTCACTGTTACACTAGATCTCAATTTTAGATCTTTGTACCTCGCATGTCTTCCTTCACAAATTTTATTTCATACTTAGCTCTTTTCTTCACTTCATGCATACATCATCACACACAACCACTACAACCATTTCACAACAAGGAAATACATTCCTTCCTTTATACCACACTCAAGTAATTACAAATAAGTTAGCATACAATTACAACATAAAATTTTCCACAAGCTACATCAAAATTACACAAAACTGTCAGCTTCCAAATACAATAAATCTTCACTCATGTGACCTCAAAGTTTGTGCTATTATCCATGTCACTATCAATGTGTCTTCAAATTCCCTTTAACTACACAAAACCAGATTCCATCCCAATTAGGAGATATCATCTGATTTCGACAAATCACTAGTTAGGAACACTACCTGAATACTGCTTCCACCAAAATGCTCATAACTTTCATGAATAAATGAATTATTGTCTACACTCTTAACCATAGACATATAACATATCAAAGAGTATATCCTCAACATCTCATAGCTCCAACTATAATAACCCACATGCGCTAATCCAAACTCTATCTGCTTCTCTGCAAGTCTTCAGTAAATCAGTGTGTTGAAATCAATGACAATCATAGTCATGAATGCAACAACAACTACTATAGAATGGCTGCCAAAAATTTAGCATTCATTCCTAACAATCTCCCCCATTGGCATTGATGGCAACATAGATGAAAAAAATCCAATGTTCCAAAAATCTAATACTGCAACACTACTTCTCTAAATCCTCTTCATCAATCAAATCTTGCTTCATTATCCTATTCAGTTCTCTCCAACAGATGTTTCAGATGGTTTTTCATGTATGTTTCTCCCCCATTGACATCAATGATAAAAATTTCATCACTATGTCAACAACAACTCCAATGTCAAAAGGCACTATTCAGAAAATACATTCACTAGAGTCCTCATGACTTAGCTCAGATACACATACTCCCCCATAGAGGAAGTACCAACATCTAGTCTAGAAGAAAGATAAGGCTCATATACCACTGGATAGATGCAACCAACTACATCACTTTTCAAAAGTAGGTTGGGGCATAACCCCAAGCATACCTCTTAGATACTCAAATGTATCCTTAGGCAAAGGCTTTGTGAATATATCTATTATCTACTACTTTGTACTTATGTACTTAAGTCTTACTTCTTTCTCAACAACTTTCTCTCTTACAACATGATACTTAATCTCTATATGCTTTGTCTTAGAATGTAATATAGGATTCTTAGACATACTAACTGTGCTGGTGTTGTCACAATGTATGAAAACAAGTTCAACAAATTTTATTCCAATATCCTTCATCATTTTCTTCATCCAAATTATCTGGTTACAATTGTTTGGTACTACTACATATTCTACTTCTATTGTACTTTGTGAGATACAATTTTGCTTCTTTCTTAGCCAAGAAACCAATCTTCCTCCAAGGAAAAATGCTCCACGACTGGTGCTTTTCTTATCATCAACACTGCCTCCCCAATCAACATCTGTATATGCACATAGGGTAATTAAATCATCATATTTTTCATACCATAGTCCATAGTCCATTGTGCCTCTTAAATATCTTAGTATCCTCTTTACTGCTGCATAATGTGATTTTATAGGTTCACCTTGAAATCTTGCTACAATTCCAACTGAATGTGATATATCAGGTCTTGTATGAGTCAAATACTGTAATCCTCCAATCATAGATCTATATTTCTTTTGTTCCATTGCATGAGTCTCATCTGTGCTAGATAACTTATGTCCAATCACCATGGGTGTTCCAACTAGTTTATAATTCTCCATTCCAAATCTTTTCAACAAGTCATTTAGGTACTTTATCTTACTTACAAAGATACCATCATTTTTTTGTGTTATCTGTAATCCCAAAAAGTATTTCATTTCACCAATCATACTAATTTCAAATTCAGTCTTCATTTCATCAGCAAATTTCTCACTAGCTTCATCTTCTCCTCCAAAGATAATGTCATCAACAAAAATAACTATAACCAACAAACCATTTTCAATTTATTTTGTGTACAGATTTCTATCAACTATTCCTTTTGTAAATCCCAATTTTAACAAATATTTATCCAGTCTTGCATACCAAGTTCTAGGTGCTTATTTAAGTCCATATAAATCTTTCTTTAGTTTACATACCATGTCTCCTTCTTGAGTCAAAGGAAAACCTTCAAGCTGCTCAATGTAGATTTCTTCTTCCAATTCTCCATTCAAAAATGCTAACTTCACATCCATTTGATATACTTTGAATTTCTTGTAAGCTACATAAGCCAAAACATTCTTACTACTTCAATTCTTGCAACAGGTGCAAAGGTTTCTTCATAGTCAATTCATTCTTGCTGTGAGTAACCCTTACATACCAATCTTGCTTTGTTTCTTACTACTTCTCCTTGTTCATTCATCTTGTTTTTGAATACCCATTTAGTTCCAATAACATTCTTTTCTTTAGGTCTAGGGACCAATTCCCATGTCTTGTTCTTTTCAATTTGATCTAGTTCTTCTTTCATATCATTAGTCCAACTTTCATCTTCACAAGCTTCATTAGTAGTCTTAGGTTCAATTTGAGAAATCAAACATAACTGTTCTTGTACCTCATTCTGAGTTAGAACTCCTCTTTTGATGCTTCCAATAATTTTTCCAATAGGATGATTTCTTAACAAACTTTTAATAGGTGTCACTATCTCAGATCTCACTTCAGATGTAGGTTCTTCAATGACTTCACTATGGCTTTCATTCAACAAATCACTGTCAGTTTCATAAAATAATTCAGTAGATCCAGTGTTAGGTTTAGGATGAGCTTCTTCATCTAATTCATAATCAAGCATTCTTTCCTGAATTTTGAACTTTTCATCAACTTTAACATTTGTACTTTCAACAATAGTCTTAGTTATTTTATTGTAACATTTATAGGCTTTTCTTTTCAAAGAATATCCAAGAAATATACCTTCATCACTTCTAGGATCAGACTTTCCAATATCATCATCTCTCTTTATATAACATTTGCTTCCAAAAATTCTAAAATACTCAACTAAGGGTGCATGTCCAAACCATAATTCATAAGGTGTCTTGTCTGTGTCTGCTCTGATTTGTACTCTATTCATTGTATACACTATTGTGTTCACTACTTCACTCCAGACTATCTTCACCAAATCATTCTCAAATAACATAGCTCTTGTTGCTTTAGTCACTGATATGTTTCTTCTTTCTGTAATGCCATTTTATTCAGGTGTTCTAGGGGCTGAATACTATCTCTTAATACCATTTTCTTCACAAAAGGTGTTAAACTCTCTAGAAGTAAATTTTCCACCTCTATCAGATCTCAAACATTTAATCTTCATTCTAGATTCATTCTCAACTTTATTCTTAACAATTTTAAACTTATCAAATGCTTCAGATTTTTCTTGAAGAAATGCAATCCACATCATTCTTGTAAAATCATCAACAAAAATCATAAAATACCTTTCTCCATAGAATCCTCTAGTCCTGATAGGACCACTCAAATTTGTATGAACAATCTCCAACTTCTCTGTAGATGTAAACTTCTTACAGGGAAAAGAACTTCTCTTCTATTTATCCATTACACATTCTTTGCAAATCATGTTAGTAGGCTTCATAATTTTAGGCAAATCTCTCACTGCAAGTGTAGTACTTACTTTCACAATGTTATCAAAGTTTATATGACAAAACCTATTGGACTATAGCTGATTTGGAATCTAATTGAAGAATTTATGATTGCAAGATCACTAAGAAGTTACTGATTAGATATGTAATATGATTAAATCAATATTATGTTTTCATTGATGTCAACTAGTTTGACAACACTTATCCTATAAGTTACTATACTGAGACATCTGAAGAAAGGTGAAAGAGATGAAGAATAAAGAAATCTACATGAGGAAAGATGTACATGACAGATGAGGATAATGAACACATTGAGTAACTTTTTGATGAGTCTATGACTTGATGATATTGACTTTATTATGTTGCATTCATCTATGATGAAGTAGAGAGTTGAAAGACACAAAGCAGTGTTGTCAGTAAATGAAGCATTTCTAGTATACACCGACGGAGTGTAGTGTATAACGATCATAGTATTAACCAAGCATTGTTCATCAATGCATTTCTTTGTTAACTGAGCGGAACAAAATGAATTAAATGATTAGTTTAGCTGATAAGATTAATGAGTTGGCAAGAGTATAACATCGAGATAACAAATAATGTTTGCTACACAGATTGACGGTTAATGAAATTCAGGGAAGATCTAATGGAGAAGATTGAAACATGTTATTGACACAAGTACCAAGAATGTTTGAAGTGGAAAAATCTATGAATGTGGTTAAGAAGAAAAATCTAATGGTGGAGAAGAAAATGATTTACTCATCTATATAAGAGAACAAAATTTCTTTAGTAAAATGTCAGGAGAAGAAGAAGCTGCAGGATTATCGTGTGAACAAGGTTTTTATGCATTTTGATCATACTGGTTAGTAAGAACCAAGCTGCAGAGCAATTACCGAGCTATAGAGAGCAATTACTGATGGATAGTAAGTTGATATAGTATTTAAACTAAAGTGAAATATTGATTAGAAGGATTTATATGGACTAAATATTGATATGTAATCTACAATTAAAGTTGTGTTAAGTTAGATCACTTACTGTTACACATTTAACCATTGTATACAATTTAAATCTCTTAACCGAGTGGACTCTGAAAGTCTTATGATGTATCATTCATTGAATGAACATTGTTATCCTGTCAACCCCATAGTGAATGCTGGTTGGATGATAACTTTTATTCTAAAATCCTCTAACAAGGTCACACCTGACAGTGTTTTTGTAACCTTTAATAGGGTCGGGTCTTAACCGATCTCACTTCAGAAGAGTGAACAATTTTGGGTTGCCGGTCCCAGGTGGTTTTTCCCTTTACAGGGTTTCCACATTAAATCTCTTATGTTATGTGTTGATTGTGATATTTGTTTGTTATCATACTTTGCATGTTACATGTTAGATTTGATCAGTAACTATTATAGTATTAGACTAGTAATCAGTAAAAGCATAGACAATGAAAGCATTTAATGTTTACCGACGAAGCAAAAATTAGAGAAGTTGTTTTGAATTATACATTTTGTTTTGGGACACTAGATAACTGATTCACCCCCCTCTTAGTTATTCTAACAATTGGTATTAGAGCTTTGGTTTCTTGGAATAGAGTTTTAAGGACTTAAGCATAAAGGTCTCAAGATGTATAAGAGGGAAGTACCAAAACTAAACAAAGAGAACTTTGCAGTATGGAAAAGTAGAATGAAGCTACACATATCTAGAATTGGGAGCTCAACACTAGATCTGATGGAGAATGGTTACATACAACTGCCCACTGGTCCCTTAACTATTGATCAAATAAAGGACAAGCATGAACACAATGTTACTATGATGGAATTTGCTGCTGCCTATACTAATGCTGAATTTGAAGATATCAAGACATGCACGACTGCCAAAGGAATGTGGGATAAATTAACATAAATATATAGTGGAGATCTGAATGTCAAAAGAGCCTGAGCTAAAAGTCTGAGAGGCAGATTTGATGATATGAGAATGAAAGAAGGTGAGAACATTGTACAATATTCAAATAGACTCAAAGAGGTAGTACATGCTATTAGAGCATCTGATGGAGTGATTGATGATGAAACAATGATAAGAAAGATTCTAAGAGCTTTGCTACCAGTTTATGCAATCAGGATTTCTACAATTCATGAAACAAGAGCTACATCCAACCTTACTCTTGACACTCTGATTGGTAAACTTACAACCTTTGAATTAAACAACTTTGATAATAGTGTTGTTCCTTCTGTTGAATCTGCTTTCATGTCTTCTTTGAAGATTGGAATGTCTAGCAGGAATAGTAAGAATTGTGATAGTGATGACAATACCGATGATGAACTTGATGAGCTTGAAGCACTTATGGCCAAAAGATTGCCCAAAGGAAAAGGAAGGTATAGAGGTAAGCTACCTTTAGCATGCTTTAATTGTAAATAAGTTAGTCACATCGCTGCTAGATGTCCTCAGAATAAAGATGATGATAGATCTAAAGGAAGCTATGGAAGAAGAGTCAACAGAGGCTACCGATAGTACAATAGAGACAACCGTGATGAAAAAGGAAAAAAGATATGTTACATAGCCAAAGATATTGAAACTGAATCTAATTCTAAAGATGATATAGAAGTTGTATTTGTTTCTATGAAAGATGACTCAGAAGAGGAAGAGAAACATGAAGAGACAACACTAATCTCTAAAGTAAGCAGAAATGATACATGGATCATAGAGAATGGTTGTACACATCATATGACTAGTGATGTAGAGAAGTTTGATCATCTTGTTAAATATAATGGAGGATCTGTGAGAATGGGAAATGATGCACCTTGTATGGTAAGAGGTAAAGGTTCACTGATGATCAATGATAGATTACAATGTGAAAATGCATACTCATTAGATGGACTAAACTATAATTTGTTAAGTGTGGCTCAGCTGAACAATTCAGGCCATCGACTGACTTTTGAGAGAAAAAAGGTGAAGATTTATGATGATGGAGGAAGACTTGTCAGAACTGGTACACAATCCAGAGGTAATCTATTCTATCTTGATATGGATTAGTCTTCTTTTTTGTTAATAAAGGATGAAGATGCTTGGTTGTGGGATAGAAGGTTATGCCATGTGAACTTTGACAACATGATCAAGATTAGTAGAAAGAAAAGAGTTAGAGGATTGCCTAACTTGACAAAACTTGATCATGCCATGTGCCATGAATGTCAGAGAGGTAAGATGACTAAGTCTAATTTTAAAAGAAAAGACTATTCAACAAAGAAGATACTTGAGTTGGTTCATACCAATCTAAGAGGTCCTATGAGAACTTAGAGCTATTTTGGTGATAGATATTTTATTCCTTTTGTTGATGACTATACTAGACTGATGACTATTATGTTCCTGAAAGAGAAATCTGAAGCTTTCAAAATGTTTAAGTGGTATAAAGCTAAGGTAGAGAAAGAAATCAATAAGGAAATAAAATGTTTAAGATCTGATAAAGGAGGTGAATTTATCTCTGATGAATTTACTAATTTTTGTAATGAGCATGGAATCAAAAGATAGGTATCTACACTGAGGACACCTCAGAAAAATGGTATTGCTGAAAGGAGGAATAGGTGTATAATTGACTGTGCTAGAACATTAATGATATAGAAGAACGTTTCTCAGAAATATTGGAGGGAAGTTGTCAGTACAGCTGTGTATGTTCTTAACTGAGTACAACTGAAGAAGGACTCCAATTGAACACCTTATGAACTATGGTTTGGACAAAAACCTACTGTAAGTTATTTTAGAATTTTTGGAAGTAAATTCTTTATTTTGAAAGATGAGAAAAATGGAAAATTTGATTCTAAAGGAGATGAAGGAATATTTCTAGGATATTCCACTACAAGTAAAGTATATAAATGTTTGAATAAGGCCACAATTAAGATAGTTGAAAGTACTAATGTTCATGTTGATGAGTTTGATGATAAGTACACAAAGGAAAGTACAAAGGAACCAAAAGACTATGGTAGATTCACTTACATTGAACATCCAGAGTATATATCGACACCACAGACTGTGACAACCGGTCAGCGGGGAAACAATGCAGGACAATAGGCAACACAAACCGAGAAAAAGATGGAGCTACCAAGCAAGAAAATGACTCTGAACAGGATGAACAAGAAAGGAGAAATCAATTTTTGGCTAGTTTTGTTAGGATACATCATCCTAAAACACAAATCATTGGAGACAGACATGCTGGAATGCAAACTAGAAGCAAAACAAGACAAGGTACATGTCTAATTTGTGAATTTGAACCTAAAACTGTGAAAGTTTCATTAGAGAATGAAGAATGGGTTAATGCAATGAAGGGGGAAATAGAGAAAATAAAGAAGAACAAAACCTGGTCCTTAGTACCCCAACCAAAAGATAAGAATGTTATCGGTACTAAGTGGATATACAAGAATAAATTGAATGAAAATGGTGAAGTCACAAGAAATAAAGCTAGATTAGTATGCAAGGGATATGCATAGGAAGAAGACATTGACTATGGTGAAACATTTGCACCTGTTGCTAGATTAGAAGGAGTTAGAATGCTACTTGCATATGCTGCACACAAGAAATTCAAAGTCTATCAAATGGATGTGAAGTCAACATTTTTTAATGGTATACTTGAAGAAGTCTACATTGAACAACCTGAAGGATTTGTTGATCCTGACAATAAAGACATGGTATGTAGATTACATAAATCTTTATATGGATTGAAGCAAGCACCGAGAGCATGGTATGAAAGATCGCATACTTAATTGTTAAGTATTGGATTTGTTAGAACAAGTGAAAACAACAATTTGTATGTGAAAGGTGATACTGATGATACTATTATCATTGTTGAAATATTTGTTAATGACATTATCTTTGGAGGCTCAGATCTTATCTACAAGGCATATGCTAATGAAATGCAAAAGGAATTTGAAATGTCTATGTTCGGAGAGATTAAGTTCTTTCTTGGACTTCAAGTGATTCAACAGAGTGATGGGATATTCATCACACAATCTAAATACATAAAGGAAGTACTGAAGACATTTGGCATGGAAGATGCTAAACCTATGGGAACACCAATGGCTACTAGATGAAAATTGACAAAGGAGGATGAAACTACAGAGCTAAACTAGACACTTTACTGATCCATGATTGGTAAGTTAATGTACGTAGTTCACAGTAGACCAGATATAGCACATGCTATGGGAATTGTTGCAAGATTTTCTACTAATCCAAGAGAATCACACATGATAGCTACAAAAAGGATCTTAAGATACCTAAATAAAATAGGGAATTGTGGATTATGGTATCCTAAGGAAGGGAAGTTTGAACTGAAAGTTTACACCGATGTTGATTGGCTAGAAATGTGGATGATAGAAAAAGCACCACTGGAGGAGCATTTTTCTTTGGTGAAATACTTGTAACCTGGACAAGTAAAAAGTAGGCTTGTATTTCTTAGTCTACAGCTGAAGCAGAATATGTTGTTGCTACTACTAACTGTTCAAACATTGCATATATCAAACAAGTGTTGGAAGGAATGAATGAGGTAATCACTGACCTAGTGATTATATATTGTGACAACACTAGTGCTATTAATATTTCAAAGAATCTTGTGATGCACTCTAAGACAAAGCATATATCTATTAAGTATCATTACTTAAGAGAACAAGTGCAAGAGAAGAAAGTAAAGTTAGAATTTGTTACATCTAAAGAATAACTTGCAGATATTTTTACAAAACCCCTACCGAAGGACACATTTGAATACTTGAGGACTAGACTTGGAGTCTATCCCTTGTCTATTGGCCACTAAGGTGATCTAGTTGTTGCATCAACCTACTTATATCAAAAGATCATTCATGTTGATGCAGCATAGTTCACACTTTGAATCATGTTCAAGGTTGTGATTAAGTTGGAGAACTTGAACCGAATGGAATATCAGTATTCAGAGGTACAAATGAAGATAGAATTGATTGTTTATTTGTTTCTTTGGCATTGCTATCAAAGGGAGAGATAAACAATATGAAAGGTTTGAAAAAGGGAACAAGCACCGATGAGAATTATCTAAGGGAGAGACAATTTGAATGAGATAGAGTATTGAAGATCAGTTACAGAGAACTAAAGAAGGAATAGGAGAACTGAAAAGCTCATAACTATAGAATGGTAAAGTTGTATTATTTAATGTTGGTTTAGTAATGTAGTGATTAAACATATTAAGTCTATTTGACTTACAACATTTTTTCACAAAGTTGTAGAATGTATGTTTGGTATGTGTATGGTACATTTCATATTACTTGAGTTGCCATCAATGCCAAAGGGAGAGATTGTTGGACTACAATTGATTTGGAATCTGATTGAAGAATCTATGATTGCAAGATCACTGAGAAGTTACTAATTAGATATGTAATATGACTAAATTAGTATTATGTTGTCATTGATGTCAACTAGTTTGACAACACTTATCCTATAAGTTACTACACCGAGACATCTGAAGAAAGGTGAAAGAGATGAAGAATAGAGAAATCTACATGAGGAAAGATGTACATGACAGATGAGGATAAGGAACACATTGAGTAACTTGTTGATGAGTCTATGACTTGATGATATTGACTTTATTATGTTGCATTCATCTATGATGAAGTAGAGATCTTAAAGACACAAAGCAATGTTGTCGATAAATGAAGCATTTCTAGTATACACTGACAGAGTGTAGTGTATACCGATCGTAGTATTAACTGAGCAGTGTTCACTGACACATTTCTTTGTTAACCAAGCAGAACATAATGAATTAAATGATTAGTTTAGTTGATAAGATTGATGAGCTAGCAAGAGTATAACATCGAGGTAATAGATAATGTTTGTTACACAGATCGACGGTTAACAAAATTTAGGGAAGATCTAACGAAGAAGATTGAAATGTGTTATTAACACAAGTACCAACAAAGTTTGAAGCGGAAAAATCTATGAATGTGGTTAAGTGGCAAAATCTGATGGTGGAGAAGAAAATGATTTACTCATCTATATAAGAGAACATAATTTCTTTAGTAAAATGTCAAGAGAAGAAGAAGCTACAGGATTATCGCATGAACAAGGTTTTCATGCATTTTGATCATACTAGTTAGTAAGAACCGAGCTGCAGAGCAATTACTGAGCTATAGAGAGAAATTATCGAAGGACAGTAAGTTGATATAGTATTGAAACTGAAGTGAAATATTGATCAGAAGGATTTATATGGACTAAATATTGATCTGTAATCTACAATTGAAGTTGTGTTAAGTTAGAGCATTTACTATTACACATTTAACCATTGTATACAATTTAAATCTCTTAACCGAGTGGACTTTGAAAGTCTTATGATGTATCATTCATTGAATGACCATTATTATCCTATCAACCCCATAGTGAATGCTGGTTGAATGATAACTTCTAGTCTAAAATCCTCTAACAAGGTCACACCTGACAGTGTGTTTGTAACCTTTAATAGGGTTGGGTCTTAACCGACCTCACTTCAGAAGAGTGAACAATTTTGGGTTGCCAATCCTAGGTGGTTTTTCCCTTTACAGGGTTTCCACGTTAAATCTCTTGTGCTATGTGTTGATTGTGATATTTTTTTGTTATCATACTTTGCATGTTACATGTTAGATTTGATCGGTAACTATTATAGTATTAGACTGGTAATTGGTAAAAGCATAGAGAGTGAAAGTATTTAGTGTTTACTGATGAAGTAGAAATAAAAGAAGTTGTTTTGAATTATACATTTTGTTTTAGGACACTAGATAATTGATTCACCCCCCTCTTAGTTATTCTAACAAAACCTTATATGCCATAACCAACTATCATCAATCTTAGTAATCAAACATGTCATCTCAATAGGATTCAACTGAAATACATTACCTTTGGTTCTAGATCCAGTTCCAATCAGATTTCCATCTTTATCCTTTATCACACAAGTTTTCTTAGTAAACCAAACTTGATATCCCTTATCAACTAACTATCCAACACTCAAAATATTATGTCTCAATCCATCCACAAAATAAACATCATTAGTATTAGTCTTTCCATAAAGAGTAATAGATCCTATACCTTTAATTAAACAAGGTGCATTGTTTCCAACTCTAACAACTCCTCCATCATATTCATTAAACTTTATGAACTTTTTCATGTCTCTAGTCATATGATGTGAACAACCACTATATATAATCCAATCAACTTTCTTTTCAACTTGAGAAACTAAGGCTTTTTCTTCCTTAACATCAGTTTTAGGATTTTCTTCTTTAATTGCTACAAATCCTATGTCATCATTATTCTCATTATCACTTTCACTTAAAGTTCTTTCTATACTAGCTTCAAGATCTTCATCATTAGCATAATAACATTCCTTAGACCTTCTGGGTTTGAAATTGTTTCTGTACTTTTTAACTCTCTTAGGACATTTAGATGCAAAATGACTATATTCTTGACAAGTCCAACATTTAAATATTTTCTTACCATTTGGTTCTCTTTTCACAAGCAAGGCAATACCTTCTTCAATCTTCTTGTCTTCTTCATTTCTAGATCTACCAATGCCAGCATAATCTCTACTCACATTGATGCTTCTTGACAAACTAGGGAAACCACTAAGAGCACTGAATGCTATCTCCATTCTAGGTAAGTCTCCTGATAATCTCAGGTTCATTTATATTACTTCCAATCTTCCAAGAAGAGTCTCTCTTGTAAAGTTTTTAGTACAAGATATAACTTGTTCAATCATCTGTGTTGTCTGCTTAAATATAGGAGTCAATGTCCTCAAAATTTTCCATATCACTTCATTCTCTATCTTTGTTCCTCCACAAGATTTTATACCTGTAATAATTTCTGACATTCTACCAATATAGCTTCTAATAGATTCATCTTCCAACATTCTTATATCTTCAAATGCACATATCCAATTATGTCATCTAAGTCTTTTTGCATGTTCATCACCCTCAAAAGTAGAGTGCAAAGCATTGCATATTTCATGAGATTCTTTCAAATATTTTACCTGACTGTACTCATTCTTGGGAAGGGCTATCAAAAGTGCTTCTCTTGCAAGTATGTTACACATGAATAGATCTCTCTCATCAACAATACATGTTTCAAGATTGTCCTCTTCAATGATAGTCTTATCATTATTTGTAATCAACCAATAACCTGGTCCTAAACATAGTAGGTGTGTCTTCATCTTTTCTTTCTAGCTGTCAAAATTTACTCCATCAAACTTAGGGCTTTCTTTCCTAAGATTCACCATGGATCTCCTCAAGTTGTTAAACTTCTTTTTCAAGGACCTGTCGCTTTGATACCAATTGTTAGAAAGTAAAGTCCACCAAGATAACTGAGAGGGGGGGGTGAATTAGTTATCAGATAATTATAACTTTTATCATCTTCAACAACATTAAACCATATAAGCAATATAATTACCAACCATAGAAAGATATTCATACACAATAATACAATGACACAAGCTATGTTGACTAGGGAACCTCTTGATCAAAGAGTAAACCCCGGTGGGAATCATGCCCACAAAAGATGCACTAATATGAATATTACTCATGAAAGGATGGACTCTATTAGGAGTCTTATAAAATACATTTAGTACATATGAATCCCTGTTAGGAGATTTTGAATCCCTATTAAAAGATTCTAATCTTGTTAAGAGTTATGGAAGACAGAAGAACCCACTATCCAAACAGCTTCAGGGTAAGATCACTGAACAAACTATCCAAATAATCTTTGTATTACTCAATAGAATAATATTTTACCTCTTCTCTGACTATGCCAAACCACACTCACTATTACACTAGATCTCAATTTTAGATCTATGTACCTCTCATGTCTTCCTTCACAAATTCACTTTCATACTTAGCTCTTTTCTTCACTTCATGCATACATCATCACACACAACCCCTAAAACTATTTCACAACAAGGAAATACATTCCTTCCTTTATACCACACTCAAATAATTACAAATGAGTCAGCATACAATTATAACATAAAAGTTTTCACACTCTACATCAAAATTACACAAAACTGTCAGCTTCCAAATACAATAAATCTTCACTCGTGTGACCTCAAAGTTTATTATTTCATCCACATCATTATCAATGTGTCTTCAACTTCCCTTTAACTATGCAAAACTAGATTCCTTCCCGATTAGGAGATATCATCTGATTTCCACAAACCGCTACTCAGGAACACTGCCTGAATACTGCTTCCACCAAAATGCTCATAACTTTCACGAATAAATGAATTACTATCTATAATCTTAACCATAGACATATAACATATCAAAGAGTACATCCTCAAAATTTCATAGCTCCAACTATAATAATCCATGTGCGCTAATCAAAACTCTATCTGCTTCTCTGTAAGTCTTCAGTAAATCACTGTGTTGACATCAATGACAATCATAGTCATGAATGCAACAAAAACTACTATAGAATGGCTGCCAAACATTTAGAATTCATTCCTAATAATAATACATTTAACATTATAAAATAATGTATGACTATGTATGTTAGGTTAGGTTACGTGTCCGTGTTATGTCCCATCTTTTAGAAATCGCCAATAAAATATTTTTTTTCCCATAATTAACAAACGATTAGCCAATACAATTATTTTTTTCCCCTTCAAAACAATATCATTCACCTCATATATTATAATTGTTTACTTCAAAATAAAATTATTTGCCTCATATTTTATAATTTTTTACATGAAAAGAAAATTATTCGCCTCATATATTATAATTTTTTACTTCAAAAGGAAATTATTCGGCAGCAATTTATGAAAATTTCATTCGGCAAGGAAAAAATTGCCAATATAAACTATGAAAAATTATGGTTTTGAAAAAAAATTCACCTGCATTAAAACAAATTCCCCCTAAAATAATGTACGATTTGCCAGGATTTTACACTTTTTCCTAAAAGGAGGTTTCTTAAAGTTATCCCTGATGGCCGAGTTGATATATTGACCGAGTTAAGTGTGAAAGTATTATTAATGACTGATTCATGGTTGTGACCAAGTGATGGAGTATGGAAATGAGTTAACCGAGCTATCATGAAATGATCGAGATAGTTGTATTACACTCACCAGTGTACAAAGCATTTATTAAAGATCTAATTCAATCGTTTGAATCTATATAATGAATTATACCATTCATTTCCATCTCACCAAATGATTTGAGAATTTATAGAGTGATTCAAAGGCAATTGAGAGACTGATTCATGTGAAGTTTGTAAAGATTCAATAGTGTGTTGTCAGAAAACATTGAGAAGTATTGTTAAGACCAGTTATTACCAACTTACACAAAATTAGTTTTACAAACCCTAATTTGAAGAAATGGCATCAAGCTTATCTGTCAGAATGAGGAAGCAAGGAAAGGAGGTACAAAATATTCAATTACTAAGGATTTTTTCATGCAAACCACCAAATTTTTGAGTGGTACCTAAGAGTGCAGTGAAGGGAGATCTTTTGGAAGCCCTGTCATCAATCCCACCTAAAATTTTTATGATCCACGATGTTAGGGAATGCTATATGTGTAAGATTTATGACATTTGAGACTATGAGATGAGGGAGACATATGAAAAACTATATGAAAATTCATTGTTGAAGGTAGAGCATCAACACATTGCTGACAAAGGGTTAGTTTGTGCCCTAGGCTTCCCTCGCAATTTCAAAATGGAATGTATCAAGATAGTTTTGAGAAAAATTCATGACATGCAACTATGGTTGGAGAATGGGCCGGTGAAAATCACCAAGGAGATCATACACCGAGTCACCGTGTACCCTATTCTTAATGGAAAGAAAAATATGTGATGCCAAAGCAAGGAAGTGATTCAAGAAAATACTATGGCAGTGTAGAACAAGCAAGGAATGATAATTTCCATAATCATTAATCTTGAGATCGACTTTAGAGTGAAGGTAATTGCACACAAGTTCTACCATTCAAGCATGATGGATAGTGTTCCTTAGATTGTAGTGGACCAGGCATGGAAAATAGTAAAGAATGATCATACATATGATCTTGTCAAGCTATAATTGACACAACTGGCTGAGAACTTGTCATCAATTAGGAAGGAAAAGAACTCAAAGTGTAAGTTAGGATCCCTAATATTTTGTATATTTTTCTATGTACAAAATACTTTTCCTACTATAGGAGATGTTGTCTGGAGTCAGGACCAACCTGTAACATAGAAAATAAATCAATTTATTCAGCAATTAGGAGAAAACTTTGAAAGTTTGATGGAAAACTACTTTATTGAATTCAAGAAGAAAATGAGAAAAGAATCAAAATCCCTATATCCCTAGTTGAGAAACATTATGATGATGTATGCTTTCTTGTTGATACTAATCATACATTTTTACAAGATTTTGTACTGAGGGTAGCATGGTTGAGATCATTTCCCTATGAGGTGAACATAGATGAAATATCTATAACCATTATATATTTACTGGTAGAGAAAATTGACAGTAGTGAAAATATTTTTGGAAGGTATGAGGAAGATAAATATAAGATAACCATGGGCTTAAAATCTGCAACCCTAGAGAGAAAAAGAAATAAGTTAGTGAAGAACATTGAGAAAATGTTAGGTCAAGGAGAAGAGGAGGATGCACCACTAGAAATAACACAAGGTCGGGGTGAGGACCAATCCAGTGAGTCTAAAGAAAGTGAGGATGAGGAAGTAAATACAAAAAAGAAGGGCAAAGAAATAATAGTTTTTGAGCCCACTGTGAAGAAGAGTTCAAAGAAAAATCCTACTCCTCCTACTAAAAAAAGATCGAGAACAAGGGAAGATTAAAATGCAATATCATTCAAGCCACAAAATAAAACTTTAATAAAGAATACTAAAGGCGAGAGCTCAGGGAAAAGAAGACAAGTCCAAACTAAGGTTGAGTTGAGCCACCCTAAGAAGAAGCCAAGAAGAAAATTAGTGTTAAAAAAGGATGATAAAGATGGGGAGATGACAAAAACTAAAGATATTAGTAAACTAAAGGTGGCCACACATTATAAGCATCCAACCAATGTGGATGAGATTTTTCAAAATATCAAGAGTACCACAAGTTTGGCAGGATTTAAATTTATCAAATTTGAAAATTTAGTAAAACTAATAAAATAAAGATTGAAGATGCAATGATAGATATGTTGGGAACATTAAATATGACACCATTGGAGACTTGGATTATTATCCCTGATGAATTGTTTATTAAAATTAATGAGAGATGTTAGTATGCCATTATGACAAAAAGACAGATCAGAGAGGGCACCTTAGCACAAATAATGCTTGAATTAACAATAAAGCAAAGAGAAAAATTCATGGAGCAATACAGAAATAGGTTTATCCCTAAATTGAGAGCATACTCCATATTGAAGAAGAATGTTGAAGAAGTTGTTAAACAAAGCACATTAATATGGAAGATAATTTTTGCACTGATAGTTGAAAAAAGTGCACACAAAAATGAAATCACATCTAGACAAGTGAAGCTTGATAAAACCGAAGACATTTATGAGTCACAAAATCTTGAGGAAGAAATAAGGAAGAAGGTAGATAAAAGTGAACAATAGGATGTGATCACTATTGTAGATGTACCTGAGAATACACAACTGAATATCAATGACTTAACTGAGGAATAAATTAAGAGTGAAATTCTTACTGAGGAAACCTTAGATATGCCTTTTCCAAGCACCAAACCATTTCTAATACAAATTCATGATTATCCAAAAGATTGAGGGTGCACCAACTATGGATTCAAAACTTTTTAGCCCTAACACAGTCATAGTTGAAGAAAAAGACACACAAGGTACAAATTTCAAGGAATATGGTAAACCGACAATAGAAATCAATCCACCTACCAAGGCTCACACTGAAATCAATACAAAAGAAGGAGATAAAAGCATAAAAGATCAAGTAGATAATTATGCAACATAATTCTTAGGACCTCATGTTGAGGGAACAAAGGAGATAGTGCATAAAGGAATAGAGGAGATTCAAGAGCCTAAGGAACAAGAGGCTATTCAAGCCTTAGTACAGTTGTCGAGTAGCAGCACATCGGAGCCTAAGAAGAAGAAGTTACATAAGAGGAAGGACAAGTCTCCCAGAACACAAGTAACATTAGATGAAGTTATAGTGATTCCAAAATGGGACACTAATAACTGAACCTATGAACAGATGCAAATATTGTAGGATTTATTGAAAAAGAAGAGCAAGCAAGAGGAACTAAGAAGGGAACATCAACAAAAGAAGGTACTACATGAGATTAAAGATATCTTTGTTGATGCTTTTAAGTTAGAAGATATAAATGGGAATTCACATATATTAGAGAAATTGGTACATATTGTTAAAAAGGAGAATAGTGATGATAGTGAAGCCAATGAAAAATTGATGTAATTGTCTAAGAGAAAGTTTGAGACCAAAGTACTTGAGAAGGTTTCAACAGAGATTGTAGTCAAACATGTTGAACTTTCTAACCTTGTAAGTAATTTGGATGAAGTTGTACAAAATGTTAATTCTTTGTACAAATAGCTATGTGATGTACAACATTTACAAAAGAGAATCAACAAATTATTGATAAGCTCCAATTAGATTTGAAGTCAACAGGACATTCTTTGAGCATGTATGTAAGTTCCAACTCTATTTATTTTACTACATTGACTCATGCCCAAGGAAGATTAGCCGATTTGATGGCTAATGATGGGAAAATAAGGGCCAAATTAATCTCTATATAGACAATGTTGATACCTCATTTGGAGGTTATGAAAAGAGAATAGGATATTGCAAAAGAGTTAGTACAGAGAGATCCTCATCTCTCTATTGCAGAAAGTTTAGTTGATCTAGCTTCTTAGCTAGAAATCAAACTACAGGTTTTAGATTCTATTAAATCCAATTGGTAAAATTCTTTGGCAATGATTCTACAGCTCCACAAACCAATTTTGGACAATTATTATCTAACCCCAACACCCCAACAACTCAGATTGACAAAAACAATGAGGAAATAGATGAAGAGAAAATGGGAAGAGATGGAGATAAAGGGGGAAATGTATAAAGGTATGACATAATATTTTTAATGTAATGTATACTTAATTTTTGTAGTCATAAGTATGTTAGAGTCATCTACATACAATGAAGTCTCTATGAAGACCGAGTCATCATCTTAGGGGGAGTAGTGAAGTACTAGGTACTATTTTGTTTATGTAATGTAAAGTTATGACAAAGTGTTTTTGACACTAATGCCAAAGGGGGAGATTGTTGATCTCCAAGTTATGTTGTCTATTGGTGTCAAATACTTAGTCATCATCAAGGTAGAGTTGGTGGGTCATCACTATGACCGAGCCATTCTACTAAGGCCGAGTAATGGATTTACTTGTATAAATATCATGTACTGAGTAGTAGTTACTACCGAGAAAGTTAGTGGTTGTCAAGCACCCTAGTAGTTACTGAGCAGTATGAATGTCAGATGTATAGAACAATTAGTTTTAAGTGCCAATAAATGGATAACATTTTTGATCAAGCACTAGGGACTTCATATATCGACTAAACCATTTTTGTATGTGTTTGGAATGGCACAAATACTTAGGTAAACCATTTTGGCCAACTTCTATGTATGATTTAATGACTGTTGAGACAATTAACCAGTTCATTACGCATTATAATTATGATCATTAATCCCTATGCAAGTGACGTAACCAATAAAAAAAGGGAAAGTATAAGAGAAAAAATTGATGAATCTAGATTGTTGATCATTATCTAGAAGCTTGATCAGTTGTCTATTT